>AJFK01000334.1:0-25545 GCA_000467715.1 Hysterium pulicare CBS 123377 | reverse complement strand
TGGCGGCGGCGGAGGCCGCCGGAGCTGCGGCGGTAGGAGGAGCGTGGGGTTAGGGGGGATGGGGATACGGAGGGCCGTTTGCTGGAGCTGGTGCTGGCTGTTGTGGATATTCGTGGGCGTTGGGGATGGGGGGATTTGGAAGGGATGTTGGGTTGTGCGCCGACTGCGGAATTGCGGGTTGAGAGGGAGGTTGCGCCGGAGTGGCGTCGAGTGGTGGGGGAGTTTTTCTTCTGGATCAGTTTGGGGGATTTTTCGTCGCTGCTCTTTGCGCTTGGTGACTTGGCTCTTCGTGCGGATTCTTTGAACCAGTTTCGAATGGAGTTGAGGTGTTGTATTAATGGTTGTTGATACTTCCGTCGCCGTTTGGGGACGAAACCGTTGGGATGGAGTAGATCAGGGTTAGTAGATACAACTTGCAGCATACTACTTCTTGATCTCCTCACCTCTTTAGGTGGTAGAGGAGGTCGTCTTGATGAGCTGGATGTTCGAGGGATGTCTTTTTCAATCGGTGGAGGAGGGTGTTCGCTGGAGTCTGGGGTTAGTTGCGATTCAGGTAATCGTGGAAGGTCTGATAGGCCGCCTTAAAACACAATTAGCTTGAGATATTTCAACATCAGTGCTCAGGAATAAGTCACCTGTCATGCTTGTTCTCTTCAATGCCCTTCCCCGGCTCTTTGGAGGCTCGCCGATTAGAGGAGTATGCTGCCCTTCTTCATCAGTCTCTCTGATAGTAGGTGCAAGTCTCTCTAACCGGCTGCTAGCAGCACTTAACCGCCTCAAGCTTTTAGCCTCAGCCTCTCGTTCCTTACGTTTCCGTTCCCTTCTCCTAGCCTTCCGCTCTTCCTTCTCTAAAAGTAACGCCCACCAACCTGCCAATGCATCACATCGTTGCGCGAGAACGTTTTCAATGACCATGTCTATGTCAACCCCTGCAGCTCGCATCCTTTGAAGCACATCTTTCTCGAGGTCGGTGGTGAACGGAGCTGGTTGCTGCAATTTGAGTATTGCTTGCTGTTGTGGCGCATGCTCTGCCAACCAAGGATTTTGTAGAATGTCCGCAAGCGACGGTCTCAGAATCGGCCGCTTCGAGAGTAGTGACTGAATAAGCTCCTTTGCGCCTTGTGGAAATGTCTCGGGGTATTTCGGTTCCTCTTTCAATATCTTCATCTTCGTAACAGTTTCGTCATCGTCGTCGAAAGGTAATTCCCCTGCCAGTAAAGCGTATAAAATAATGCCCAGACTCCAGACATCGACCTTTTCTCCCGCATATTTTTCTCCTTTCAACATCTCTGGGGCGCTGTAGCAAACAGTCCCACACCAGGTCTGTAGGTAATTTGATTTGCCCTCATACTCCCGCGTGAAGCCAAAATCCACCAGCTTGACATTCTCGTGCTTGTCCAGGAGGATGTTCTCGAGTTTCAGATCTCGATGTACACATGATTTATTGTGAACGTATGAAACGGCTCCGACGAGTTGGGTGAAGATTTTCTGTACTTTTGCGGGTTCTATAGCACCGTTATTGAGAAGGTGATTGTATAATTCGTCGCCTATAATATCAAGAGTCAGTAATTTCTTTGAGACTTGCCGGCGCTGGAATTACCTGGACAATACTCCAATACAAGCCAAACCAAATTTTCTGTAACTATGACCTCGTATAATCTAGCAATGTGAGGATGAAGGAATTGTCGATGATGGTGAATTTCTCGCGCGAGATTGGCGTCATCCTTCCTAGCCGACTTGAGTACAACCTGCGGCAAATGTCAGCTCCCAATTCAAGTGGGTAGGTAAGAGCCTGGTGCGGACCTTGGAGCCATTGGTAAGCTTGTGAGCGGCGAGGTAGACCTTGCCAAAAGATCCTTTCCCTATGAGACGTCCAAGAGTATAATTTCCCACGGTCCTGAGATCTATCGAGGAGAATTCACTGAGTATACGCGATCAGCATCGTGAGGGGGTGCAAGAGGCGTAGCCGGCAGTCTTACTCGAGGAGCTGTTTATAGGAATTTGCAAGCTGCTACTCTGGGTCAGCATGGAATTGAAAGCGAACAAAGGCAGCCGTACCTTTTTTCTCCGAGCTTGTATTTCGGCCTGAGCCTTGAGATTCGACTGCATCAGTTGCGCAACTCCGGGGTGAGGTCTTCCGGCGGAGCGTCATGAGAAGATGCGATTGGCGAAGAGGTTATTTTTCGACAGCCGTTGGGACCGGAGGGCTGGATCGGCGGAATAGGTGGTGAAGATGCAGCCAAAGAATAGCGAGTAGGATGGAGGGCAAATTGTTAAGTATAGAGAAATGTAGTAGAAGACGTTCACGTTATTATGGGCTGCTCCTCTCCTGAGCTTAGCCTGGCTCTTTCGTTTGGCCGCAGCTCACGCTGTTGGTCAACGTAGTGGAATCCCGGGCGCAAATCAAAATCGTGTCCGCACCATCGGTACCTGTCATGGAGTTGGCCATGCGCTGGTTAACGTGAACTTGAGCATGGTGATGTATGAACCTAAGTTCCCCAAATGGTTTGCACCGTGAAAAATTAGTTGATTCGTCCAAGAAGTTCGGGCAAACAATCACGAACAACGCGTTGTCAAGTGATACCAGGGCGTACACACAAGGAGCCCCGAAAATGTGTGCGACTTGACTATTCGAAGGTAACCATGAAGGTCTATTTAAAGCAGCCGAGAGCTTACTAGATAATCAACTTCTAACTGTGATGTTTAAATAGCTGGCGAAGATCACTTTGTCCTAGCCGTATCCTTTCCAACGATAATGAGCTAAATAGAATAGTATCAATTAATCAACTTGTTCAAGTTGTCATCAATTACAATATCTTTCACAATGCTATAGTCCGAAGAAATGTGCCCTGAGCCCTTCTCTTTTTGGTCCTATACTCCCATGAATTCGTAAAACGTAGGTGTTATCCTCCTTTTTGGCCTATATGATACATCCTCATTCCCATGAACCCGATTTTCCAACCTGAGATAAATGCAGACCTGCGCGTAATGGTGCACTGTCAGACTTTTGAGGCCGGGGTGCCCATCACCCCAGCGTATGCAATTGGAACCCTTGGGAAAAGTGGACAAGAATGCTGAAGTAACATGCAAGAAGTAAGCATCCACCGGCTGCAGGCCATCCAGCAGTCGGAGCACAAATACATGGCTGCGCCCATATAACCAGAAAGAAAAAGGAGGATAGTCGGGGCCTAAAAACTTAGTCTCTTGCCGAATCATCCAAAGAAGCAAGTTTGCGTCCGATGTTTCCAAAGCAAATACAACTACAGAACAGCACACTAGCAATCCAAGTGGCGACCCCCAAGCTTTCATAGCTTACGACTCCAGCGAATAAATCGGGAGCGGCGGTACCCACTTGGTGGCTTCCTGGGAGCCGTGTCGAATTACTAACTGGCGATGCAGGCGAAGGAACAACGTCTGGCTTAGCGAGAAGGAAGATGGAGGTAAAAATTGTGCTGACGAGAGTAGAGACAGTAAAGCCAGTTTTGCTGCGGTCCAGAATGTACCACAGTGCCGGGTTGGCAAGGGCCAGAGTCGCAGAGAGCTGAAGGGTGGATTGCCATGGAAGTTTGCGCTTAACAAGACATTAGCAGAACGCACACTTTGAAACATGAACCCAGATGAAATCCAGCAATAGCGTAAAAAGAGGGTGGACTCACAATTGCAAACGCAATTCCCACAAAAGCACCCACACTTCTCACCACTGGGTTCCATTGCTCACCCAACGGCGATTGTTGCGACCTTCTCTTCCTTTCCACTTGCTCTTGCTTTTGTTGTTCGCTGTCACCATCCCATAGCAAATCCACATATGGGAGTAGACTGCCCAAGACTATGCCGGCAACACCCCACCCAGCCAAGTACCACCATTGGCCTCGATCAACACCTGGCATCTTTACCGGCGTAAGGCTTCCCGAATCATGCAAATGGGAAACAATAACACCGTAGACGATCCCGAACAAAAACAAGGCGAATATCCTGCCAGTGAGCAGGACAAGACTCGCAAGTCCTCCTTGTCGTTGCTTGGGCTTAGCTTTCTCTATAATGTAACTGTCCCTGAACGATCTATTCCTGTGTAATCCTTTCATAGTCAATCCTTCCGGGGAGCCTGTTACTCCATCCCAGTAAGACGCTGCATCAAAACTTGATCTCGCCGGCGTCTCGGCCCCTGTTCCCCATGGTGTTGCGGACTCGCTCCTCTCTCCATTTGATCCTACATCTGAGTATATACCAAAGAGAGTAGAAGATTGCATGTTGAGGAACGACTTGTTCCGGGAAGGCGTGCTGTCGGGAGTTCCATCGCTCACATTTGTCCCGCTTCTCGATCGTAACAGTTTCGATGTAAGTTGGGCAGCAAAATCTTGTGAGCTTCGAGAAGGTGCAGGTGCGGTCGATACGGATGTATCAGGTGTGCGTTCGAAGGTGCGACGTGGAATTGGGCGGTAAATGTGTGGTTGCGATGGATGGACGACATTGGAGAATTGGTCGTCGGACATTGCCTTTCCTATTGTATTTATCGGTTGTAGTTGTTGGAGAAATTAAACTGTCGAAGAATTGAATGTTTGAAACGTATACTGAGGGCTAATTGTTGCTGAAATGGAAGAAGAATGTTATTATGGAGAGAATGCGAGCAGCGCTGATCTGAAGGCGCACGTGGATGTTAGAACTAGGGACGGGCTTGGCATTTGCGGCATGTGAACAGATAGACCTCACCTCTGCTATATAACTTTTGGCGAATGAGAGAATCTGTTGAGCTGTGAGGAGATGATGAGATGCAGGCCAGGGGTCATGAAAGCATGGTGACGTTGTTGGGCGACATGTGCGGTCGTATATGTAAATGGGCATAAGCATGTGAAAGTCAGACTCCGCTCGCCTCCGAACGGAGTCAGATTTAAAAAGAACTCCGGTCGAATTACGTTTTCGTCAATTCAAAGCTGACCTCACTTGAACCGGACGAATTCTTTTTAGATCATACTACCCGTATCTACATTCGACAGGGTCTTTGCTGTGACATGCTCTGGTGCTACATATTTCAAAATTGTGGTTGGAAGCACAGATGGGTAACGTTTGGCCCAGTCTATCCTGAAGATGCACCTCCACACACCCAGAAAATGCCCACGGACGAGACTAATGCAGCCTGGCCATGCTAGTCGTCGCCTCACAGTCGTCCTAATCGTTAGCCTTTTATTGGTCTTCATCACCGCTTCCAACTCAACCCAACAGCAACACGAAATAGTGAAATGCTCAATCCGTGGTTGGCGTGAGAGTGGATCCCCTATCGAACGTTAGTAGGGACACGGACTAGTAGCTATGCAATACTTACGCAACAATGTTTGCCCATCCGATAAGTCTGCAAAGTCGAGTCAGTCCAGTCACATGTCAATCAAGCAGATGCAAACGTACCTCCAGTGCTTCTCGATACGTCTAGACAGCGCAATCTTCTCCCCAATCTCGGTACAAGCCGGCGATGTCAAGGAGAGACGAGCGGCATCAGCCTTCACAGCAATAACCTTGGCGCCTGTAGCAGTAGAGCCAATGTTGACCATCTGGGTGCATATGTCGTTAGTTCACATGTCACGCAGAAATAGGAGTCTTGAACTTACCAGAACTTCGTTCTTGCTAAGCTTTGCAACCTTGGCCTGTTTTCCATCGGCGGTCTTGACTCCCAATAGTCTTCGAAGAAGGAAGTAGTTGACTGCTCTGAATTAGCTCACCATCCAATGAGTGAGCACCGCGTAAGAGAACCAACCTTCTAGTTCAGTATAGATTGCAGGCAGGTGGCCGCGAAGTCCAAGTACGAAACCTACTAGACGATCTGCTCGGCAGAGCGTGGGGTCTACGCGAGTTCCGACACCTATATGGTCTATTAGACAAAATCGGAATAGCGAAGGGATGTAGCATACCAATCAAACCTCCTGGGACAGCGAACTTAAGATCGTTATGTTCCGCAAATAGTGACACGACTCTCGAAAAGATGGGTTTACACTGAATCTTGCCAGCAGAATCCTTTGAAACAATACCCGGTCTGATCTCAATCTCGTCTCCCAATTTCAGCACTCCGGTCAAAATACTGCCTCCGGCAACACCACCCTTCAACTCTTCTATCTCAGCACCTGGCTTGTTGACATCAAAAGATCGAATGATAATCATATGTGGCTTGGCAGAGAAGTCTCGAACGGGTACTGGGATTTTCGAGATCAGATGTTCGTTTATTGCGTCGATGTTGAATTTCAATTGGGCAGATATCGGTATGATTGGTGAGCCATCTGCGACGGTGCCTCGAATGAATTTCAGGATTGACTGGTAATGCTGTTCGGCTCCTTCTTCTTTCATCAAATCTACCTTGTTCTGCAGAATGATGATGTGATTAAGCTTCATGATTTCGATGGCCGCAAGATGTTCACTCGTCTGTGGCTGGGGGCAAGTTTCGTTTCCTGCAATTAGAAGTAATGCTGCATCCATAACGGCGGCGCCTGATAACATAGTGCTCATGAGAATATCGTGACCAGGGCAGTCAACGAACGAAACATGTCGCATGAGTCGGTATTTGCCAGTGCATCCTTCTCGTTCGCAAGGTGGATCAACCTCCTTTTCGCTCTTGTACGATCTGTAACACGTCGGTCTTGGACATTCATCGTTGTCGCACTTGTAGATTTTTGCGTTGGCGTATCCGAGCTTAATCGTAATATTTCGCTCCAGTTCGTTCTTGAATCGGACCGTTTGTACCCCAGATATCGCCTTGACAACCGTACTCTTCCCGTGAGCGACATGTCCGATTGTTCCAATGTTAATTGTTGCTTGGCGGCTAATGATTTCGGGGGATAATGGCGTCAACTTGGAAAAGTCCACGTCCTGCGGATCTGGTTGTTCGCTTTGAGGGATTAGCTATGACAGGCAAGGACCTTCTTGGAATTACTCACGGAAGCTCTGGCCGTGCAACAGGGGTTACAGGTTGCGTCTTCTTCAGGACCGACCTAGGTTTTACCTCTTCTGCTACCTCTTCAGGCTCGGAGGCCTGGCTATCTTCGTGATGTTCGGAATCTGAATCCATGCTGGGCAACTTGAGTGTATGCGTGAGAGGTGTATGTTGTAGAAGTACGGGATCAGGCCAAGGGCTTGCGTTTGTGCGGTTTGAACAATGTAGAAGTCAAGAATGGTCCCGCATATAGAGTCACTAAAATCGCACAGTCAAAGGCAAAAACCATGACTCAGCCACAGCCAAAATTCACCAGTTGTTGACGCGGGGCACTGGAACGGAAAAACTCGGCAGCCGAGAAAGCTCGACCATTGAAAAAAAGTTTACAGCTCCGGCTCTTCTTTTCTTCTTCAATAAACAACGCAATTTTTCACACTCACTAAAAGCATTTTCGATTTGAGAACCCGCCATCTACGTGGTGGTGCGAGGCTCCATGAGAACGAAGACCGTCAGTTGAGTGGAGAACAACCTCCAACAGCTGATCTTGGGTGCGGTTTCTCTCTGCTTTCGAGCAAGTGGGAGAGAGCGCAATGATTGGCCGCACATCCTTTACAACAGCCTCGTTCCATGCCTTGGTATTGTCGCCAGATGCGTACCTATCAGACAATCGTTCCCCTCTTGGGAGGAAGGAGTTTGGTGAACCGTTTCCGAAAACAAGTCCTTGACTCTGGAGCCTTTGGAATAACCATTCCAGAACAACTCCGCCACATATCAATTCGATGTATGGGAGTAGACGCATTGATAATGAAGATGCGCGTGTGTATACATGCGAGTAGAACACTGTCAGAAGACATGCCTCTCGACGATGCGGTCTAGTTCACTCTATAACATGCCATATTTCTGCTTTGGATAGATCCCATCCACAGCTAACTTTGTATAACAGCGAACTATGGAACTGTTTTCTCCGGCTAAGATGTGTCATAAGTCAAAGGTCTCTCGAGATTACTATCAATACTCGTGCACGGCGCAAGAAAGAGGCATAGCCTGACCTTCGCATCTTTGCGGAACTCTTGATGGTTATTATGGGACTTCAATGATAATGGCGCTTCTCATACACCGCCTGCCGCATTATCATGACTTTCAGCAAGCTGAAGAACTAATCGCCATCATCAAATCTTCTCAAATCTTCTCAATGCTTATCAATGCTTATCAACATATCAACTCCAACCGTTCCGCTCCAAACATACGGTGCGAAGGATAGGACACTTGAAGCTTACACCAACCACTAATCATGATCCACAACGAGACCAATTCGTTCTGGCACATAGAGATCCGGATAGTTTTGATTTGGCACACACATCACAGAGGTGTACCTGCTTTACACGGTCTCACTGCTTCCCAGAACATAGACCAGTTCCTGGATGATTGTTCTCGACAAACATTTCCAGGCTACGGATGAGTTCTACTGCTATTGCAGTCAAATGTAATGAACACTGAGCGTGTTTGAGCCGAGTGGAAGGAGGTTTGTATAGATAAGTTGTCAGGCGCACAGAGCACATGATGCCTGGTCATCGCCTCTCTTACCTCAAATCTTTATTTAAAGCCTTATGTTTCTTCCCTTTGATCAGACTCAGAGTCGCACCCTTACCCGAGTATTAACTCATCCAACACGAATGGGAATGGAGGTTTCATGCTGCTGGTCCTGAATCCAACATGCTGCTGAAATGGTATTAAAACTGATAGCAATCACGATCTATGACCAAAGTATCATCGTCAACTTCATGGTGCTTTTTTTGGATTCAGAGGACATACGGGGGTAGAAAGGGGACGGGTGTATGCTTCGATCGACTGAGGAATTTGGTGGCGGCCATGTTCAGCCTGTGATGGTAATGTTCAGCTCTATACTTTCATGAAACTATTGCAGCAATCTCTCCATGTATACCATCCAGGCCACTCTCTGTTCGCCTCCACATAGACGCAAAACACCGAGCAGCCACCAGAAGCAGAAGAACAAGCCATCGGTTGCCTTCCTTCGAAAATGTGACACACACTCCTGAGGTTTTCACCACGCTCTAAGCTGGAGCATGCCTGTCTAATACCTCGCTGATTGTTCATGGCAACTTGAGTTCGGAAGATATGGTCCGCCACTCTTCTCCCTAGGCCATGCAAGCATAGTCTTGGAAACTATGTTCGAGGAGCATTTTATGTGTGATTCACCGAAATTTTGGACTTTTGTGTTCGGTGGTTGATGGGTGTAGCAGATTCGAGTTGGGGTCTAGAGGGTTTTATATCATGTTTAGAGGAGGCGTTTGAGTTTGGCGGAGCACGTGGGAATGGCTTACTCAGGCCGCCTTTCATCAAAGCGTATGAAGCCAGTGGCAGAAATTCTCGAGCTAGTGATGAGTAGCACCATCACAACTCCTGAAGTTCATGATCAGTAAGCGCACCGCGGAAACCCTTCGGTACACCCACCAGCAAGCAATTTGAATAATTGATTTGCAATTTTCGATAGACCCAGAACCCGAAACTCAAGACATATTTCAAAGCGCTGGCATGGTTGATCCCAACCCCATCGCTCCACAATAGTCCTATTTATGAAGGCAGGCCATTCCAGGAGCAGGATCATGAGTCATGATCCGCTGCTCTGCTTCCAAGGACATGATGTTGAAATTCAGATTTACTTGAAGAGCATGTGGAGCCCGGGTCGGTCTCTTTTAGACTTCCATGTCCAGCAGTTGTGGTTCTAGAAACGACGGCTAGGTCGAGGGATATTTATATCTTCGACGAAGAAAATCCAGGGTGCTTCATCACGTGGGGTCTGCTTACCTATTCTAACCTCTACGAAGATCTATATAACCCACACTCAGACTACTCCTCTCTTCTCTCTTTTCTCTCCCTATAAAGCGGACAAGAAGTCGCAGCCTCTAAAAGCAAGACATCACGCGAGCCATGCTGTGTGGCCGGAGGACCATAACTGCCTCGAGTTATGCGATGCTGTTGTACTTGGGCATTACGCATGTTAAAGCACAAGTATGATGTCCTGGTCCCATTGTTGCTGGATATTCATGAATCACAATATAGAAACAGTGGCCCCATGGTGTGTTTGTGGAGGTTGTGGAGATGTCTCGAACAATTTCCAAAACATGTATTACCGACATTATCATGAATGGTGATGAAGTTCATTATGAGATGTTGCTGCAGATGTCCTACTCTTGTAGCACGTCTCATCTGACCGAGAACACTGCTCCCAAGACATGTCGCGAATTGATTCATTGTTTTGGAGATCATATACGCGGTACGTTCAGGTAAATAGAACATAGATCTTTGTGTCTACAAGTCGGAATTCTCAGCGGGGTGGAGAGGTCCTTATATCTTCCTCCAACGGATCTCCCAGATTTTCACTTCGTTAAACCACGTGCACTTAGCTTACTCATTCAACAAAAACCGAATATAAAACAGTCTCCCATCTACTTATCTCTTCTTCTTGTCTTCCCCTCTACAACGGGCACGAGAAACTCCCAGCCTCCAAAAGCGAAATCTCTGAAACAGCATGGTTGTCTGGCCGGATAATCACAAGACGGTCGGTACAGTTCATGATGCTGTTGTGTGTGGGAATTACGAACACAACACGTACCACCACGATGTTCAAAGAACCCTTGCAACCGGATATTTGTGAGGTCCAACACCAAATTTCTGACGATCTGATGCGCAGTTGTGGAGTTGTGGAGTTTGGGAGCCTTGAAATGCCGGTCACTCAACATACCACAAGTTCCCGATCTTTGCCGTCGATACTAATTGAATTCATCATGAGAAGTTACTGCTGAGGTTCAACTCTTTGTCTCGCTTCAGAACGCCAGACATCAGTCTGTCGGACTTCTTAGCT
Organism: Hysterium pulicare CBS 123377; assembly: GCA_000467715.1. NCBI lineage: Eukaryota > Fungi > Ascomycota > Dothideomycetes > Hysteriales > Hysteriaceae > Hysterium > Hysterium pulicare. The sequence goes on along the minus strand of AJFK01000334.1, from coordinate 14,752 downwards.
GACCGACCACTCTGCTCCCAAGACATGCGAGAGCATGCTCCTCCGTTCTGAAGACCATTCGGCTTCATACACGCTGTGTGTATAGAGATAGATCTCTCTTCCCAGAAAGTGCGCCTCTATAACCCCTCAGCAAGGCCGGCAGGTTTTTATATTCTTCTCAAACGTTCGTCGGAGCACGTGGGCTGTACTTACTCATTCCGACATTTTGACGAATATAAATACACCCTCAAAACACCAAAACCTCTTTTTCCTCCACAAAGTAAGGGCTTGCCCAGCTCAGCCTGTGGCTTCATACGCAAAACATATTCAAGCGATGGCCAAAAGCTTGGATCCAGAAAATGTGATGGGTGGTCGTGGGAGAGGAGCAACAAATCAACACCGGCAAGCCCTGTTATGTGGTGTTGCTGTGACTTCCGACATGTTCATGCTCACACCATGCAAATGGAACATGCGGCGATCCGGGTCTATAAACAAAGTATGACGAGTGGAATGTTGGCGGTGGTTCGTCGGGACTGGCTGGTGTCATTCTGTGAGAGAAAAGTATCCAAAAGGCTGCTCAATTAGTTAATCTTGTTCTCCTTTGACTAGATAGTGATGTTCATTGTTGCTGTGAATATTTGAGCTTCTTTGTTTCTGAAGTGGAGAATGTTCCTGGGGAATTCTGATGTTATGGTTCAGTGTCCGGAGCTGCACCTAGATTGTAAGCACTGGATAGAGGTCATGTGTTTTGGATTATCAGCTCTGTAAGAATTCTCATGCTCTGATAGCTCTATATCACAGACAAAACAAAGGACAGCTAGAATCACACAACGTTTACATACAACATATAGCTGATAGGCCCGTCCCGACCCATTCTTCCCTCCTCAGAAATTCCTCCAAATTCTCGCCCCATTTATGTGAAAGCCATACTCTTCTTAATCTCCGCAATCGCCAAAGCGGGGTTCAATCCCTTCGGACACGTTCTCGAGCAGTTCAGAATTGTATGGCAGCGATACAAGCTCATGCTATTATTCAGAGCATCCAGTCGCTCAGCGGTCTTCTCGTCACGCGAGTCGGCGATCCAGCGGTAGGATTGGAGGAGAACGGCGGGTCCGAGATACTCTTCTGCGTTCCACCAGTAGGAAGGGCAGGAAGTGGAGCAGCAGGCGCAGAGAATGCACTCGTAGAGACCGTCGAGCTTCCTACGTTCGGCTTTGGATTGGCGGTTTTCACGGCCCTGGGAAGTTGTTAGTGGTGGAGGTAAAATGGGGAAAGGTTGGGTGACGCTGGAAGCTGGTATTAGGTATAGGAAAGTGATGTGGACACTTACATCTGGTGGTGGTGTGTTGCGCTGTAGGTATGGCTTAATCGATCGGTATTGCTTATAGAAGAGGGTAAGATCGGGAACGAGATCCTTTACAACGTAGGTATGCGGGAGAGGGTAGATGCGAGACTCCTTGTTCGTCTCGGTGGGAATACGGCCTATGAATCGCACAATCAGCATACATTCAATATTACGGCCTGAAGGTATTTCATACAAAGACATGCAAGCGTATTGACACCATCAATATTCATAGCACAGCTTCCACAAATTCCCTCTCTGCAACTCCTCCGGAACGTCAGGGTTGGATCAACCTCATTCTTAATCCTAATCAGCGCATCCAGCATCATAGGTCCCGTCTTGTTCAGGTCCAGTGTGTAGGACTGCATGCGAGGCTTGGAAGTCGGCTCATCTGGATTCCATCGATAGATGTGGAATGTCTTGATCTTGGCTTCTTTGTCCGGCAACGGCTCCTTGATGGTCGATGTCTTCGACTCTGGGACCATCTTCCTCGCTGGATCTGGGACCGTCTTCTCGGCTACCTTGGAGAGAGGCTCTCTGGCGCCAGAGTCGACGGAGGCAAATGATCGGGTCCATACGGCGGGCACGGCTGCGGGGAAGAAGTTAGATGTGCAATTGTGAGATGGAGCAATTGGTGGCTGAAGACCTACCAGTGCGCCTGGTCGCTAGCCTGGCGAGCGCGCGAGTTGTGGCCATGGTCGTTGGGGGTTGATTGAGGCGTGAAGTGAAGATGGCGAAGTAGTTGTGGTGTCGTGCTTCAATGATCGCTAGAATGGAAGGAGCCCTCGGCAATAGCCAAGACGCCAGCCAATCAGGCGCGAGCTTTATTAATCCCGCGATTTTTCGGCTTCTGGCCCCGGCCTCGTCCTTCATGCGCCACAACACCATATATCTTTCGTGGAGTGTAATATAAATATATATATCAAACGACTATTAGAGCTCTACTACCGAGAATCTATTTTCTATACTTCTCTAGTATAAAACTACGAAACCAAATTTTATAATTTTATTTCTCTACACTATCCAATGACGCATCACCTCAGTCCTTCCAAACTATCAAACTCCAATCCCCATGCTCCAATGTCGAAACCTCCCCATAAAGCAAATCTCTCCCCTTTCCATTTACCGAGCCCTATCCTATTCCCCTAGCCTCCTTACTTCAAAATCTCCCCACTCACCCACCAATCCACCAGCTCCAAAAATGCCCAACCCCAAAACCCCCCTATTCCTCGACCGCGCCATCCACTTCATCATCGACTGGGACGGCACGCTCACAAAAAAAGACACACTAGAAAGCCTAGTCCAAATCGCAATAAACCAGAAACACTCCAGCCGGCTTCCCGAAACTTGGAACCAGGTAAAGGAAATCTACGCTACGGAGTATCAAGAAGCTCTCGCAAGCTATAAAGAAAACTACGATTTACCTAGAACGGTTCTTGATGAACGACGCTTTCTAGCTGAAATGGGGGAAGTGGAGGAGAGGAGCGTGGAGCGGGTATCTGCGTCCGGAATCTTCGAGACGTTGACGGACGAGGTGGTCGCGTCAGGTGCGAAGAAGGCTATTTCAGATGGCGATGTCGTGATGAGAGATGGCTGGGACAGATTCCTTAACCATATTAAATCACGCCTGGACTGGCAAAAGTCGGATCTGGATCTAGTCGACATTTTAAGCGTGAACTGGAGTCGTACTTTCATCGCCGAATGCCTAAAAGCCTCCAATTGCCCCCTAGACACTAAACTCCCATCTCTCGAGAACTTCATGGCGAGGCGAGAACAGCTCTGGGGACCCACTCGCAAATTGTATCTGCAGGAACTTCTGAGCGAGCAATCGAGGCATTACGTCGAAGATAATAGCCTGGATAATGTGAACGCTGTGGGAGTATATGCGAACGAGCTCGACAAGGCTCAACCCACAACGGACGATGCAACTCCACCCTTCCTCAATACTCACCGCATCGTTTCAAGCGCAGATAAATTGAACTATGTCCTGCGCCTCAGGAAAACAGGCCCGCACAGCATGAAACCGCTCCCGGTCGTCTATATCGGCGACAGCTGGACAGACTTCGAGTGTCTCCTCGCTGCGGACCTGGGCATCTGCATCCGAGATAAGCCCATGACATCCACGCAACAGCGTTTAGCGGATGCGTTGTTGAGAGTTGGAGTCGAGTGTTTGCATATCTCGAAGTGGGAGGAGATGGATGAGTGGGGTGTTGTTTGGGTGAGGGGGTTTGAGGAGGTTACGACGTTTCTTGAGGGATTGCCTGAGAGGAGGCCTGGAGGTTGGACGAAAGTGAAGTGAGTATGCGTAATACTTATGGACATGAGGTAGAGAGGCGATGGATGTTAGAGAGGAATAGTCCACCTTGCATCAAACGGAGTCATACGGTTCTTTGCATTAAGTTGCATTGATCTTACAAACACTAGTGTTGTGAGAAGAGATTTTGTAGCTCCCAACCAACATAGGAAAAACCCTTTATATGCTCCCATCCTGGTATAATAGTACAGTCCGAAGAGAGAGAAGATGTGCGTGTTATCGACAAGCCCAAGTCAAAGTGGTATCATACCCAAATCCCAGCTCAATACACGAGCAAACCCATTCCATAGCGCCCGATAGTCAAAGTACTCTACTCAAACAGAACCACCCTCGTTTCTCTAGAACCCCATGTAGTTCTGATTGACGAAGTGGTTGTCAATTGCCAATGTCTGATTTTGCGCTGTTGTTTGGTGATCATTCAAGAACCAGCTCCAATCTTGATCAATATCCATGGGCATATTCTGCCATGAGAAGTTATTCGCAGGAAGAGGGAAGTTATTCATGCCGTCCTCATTGATCTCGGTGTCGGTGTTGGTATTGTTGAGGTAAAAGCCATCGTACGAAACGAAAGGATCGGAGTTGAAGTTGAATGGTTGCTCGCTGGCACTGCCGAAAGTCTGGGTTTGGTTGAACATAGTATCGGAGGTGTCGGTGGATGGCGTATATTGAGCAGAACCGGTTGAGTTTGACGAAGGGCTTGATTTCGAGCATGCTTTGAATCGTTTGGGAGCATCTGCTGGTTTACCTCCACGTCGTATAGAGATAGTTCCAAAATAAGGAATGACGAACTCAGAAGGCGGCCCGTGCTGGCCGTCATCGGAACACTTTGGGTCTGGACCTCGAAGTTTCTGAGACATTTTTTCTAACACTTCAGCACTCTGAGCAGCCACTTTGCCACCCTTCTCGGAGGATGCTCTGCGGAACATGTCGATGGATATCTCGATGAGCCGGAGATCGTTTTCTTTCTCCTGCGAGTTCGACATGGGCGGCAAGGACACGCCGTAGTTCAAAAGACCAAGCATAACCACCACTGCGGCTGTGAATCCTAGGAAATCGATCGCTTTGCACTCATAGAGCGGTTCGTCGGCGCCCGTACGCAGGCACTGGTACAAGCGAAGAACTTCTCGCGAACCGTTCAAGCATGCTGTGCGGCTGTATGCAAAACGAGGGTTTTGTGCCGACTTCAGCATGAACGGAAGGTGAAGATAGACTCTGATCTGATGATAGACCGTTTGGCCCATCAGACGCTCACGTAGCTCGGCAGAATTCTCTTGCGTGTTGACCATAAGTCCTGAAATGTCTATCCAGTTCGGGTCAAGCTTGCTCCACAGGTCTTCCATTTCTTGATCCAATTGCAGTGCCCAGGAGATGGATTGCTCGCCCATTCCTTGGTTCCTGTCGATGACTTTGCCCGCCAAAATCGAGATCTTATTCATGAAAACTAAGGGTGACATATATTTACCCGAATCCGGTAAGGTCAGGTCGCAGTGCGAATCATTTATGGCGTAAGGAAGCCCAAGGAGCAACGAAAGAAAACGGTCGCCATGGTATAATGACCACCAGATACTCTCATGAGGGGCGGATGAAGTTCGTTTGCGGTGAAGGCCCTAGGAGTTACTTTAGGATACATTTTGATGTTTAAATGTCTAGCTTTGAGACAACTTACCATGAGTTGGGCATACATGATCCCTTTACGGAACGCGAGCCATGCTCTACGTGGCTGTCCAACGTCGGCATACCACTTGGCCTTCAAAATAAGACATTCCATGCCCTCAAGTGTTGCAGCATATTCATCGTCAGAAAGCACCCACTGATCCACAGCGGCTATACAGCGATCGATAACATCGTCGTTTTCTACGCATATTCCAACAGCAAGCACTAGAGTGCCGAGGTGGCCAATGTTGCCGTCTGCATATGCTTCTGCAGCAAACTGAGGTAAACTGACATTTCCGGCAGTTCCGCTGCACTTTCTATGCCATGTCTCCCACCATTCACCATTGCTGTTCAAAATGGTAGCGAGCTGATCCCGAGGCGGAAGGACTGACAACAAGCCTTTTTTGGCTCTCTCTCGTTTTAATTGAGAGGCTGCCGAGGATACATCGTCCAGGCTATCAGTGTTCTTGCACGTTATAGTGAATCGTTCTCCTGACGGACCGCCAGGAGTGGGATCCGCATCTCTAGTAGACCCCATATACGGGCCTGATGCCTCCGATGGAGTATACTCGCCTTCTACTCTATTGAGCTAAAGCATGTAGATTAGCGTTAGTAGTAGGTGAAAGACGCGGACTAACGTACAGCATCTTCGAAGATAGACAATAGTGGGACAGTATTGCCGCGCTCAACGGATGCCTGTCCATGAGCGCCATGAACGGACGAAGAAGCCTCCGAAGAAAGTGGAGTTGGCGGAAAGGCTTCCGAACGAATAGCAAGGCTAGGGGTCCTTGAGGTTTCGGTGTCTCCCTTTTCGGTGCGGCCATCAAGCAATGTGTCGACTAGTGACTCGAGACGGGATACGCGTTCACGCAGGTTCTTCCGGTGATCGACAATGACATCCGTGGTGGCATTTTCCTGGTCGATGCACCTAGAGCCTCGAGCGAAGCATTCAGAGCAGACATCTGGGTTGTCGGGCGGGAAGATGCATCGTATCTTTCTCCGTCGACCTATGAAGCGTCAGCATCCATGGAAGAGCATCCGGGCTATCTCATGGTAAAGTCCCGGCCGAGTAGACGATATAGTAGGGCTGCAGAAGGATGGTCGTAGTAGGGCACGGAACATAATCGGTGCCCACTCCACACTGCAGGGACAAAACTGGCAGAGTGGAAAAGGGTTAACCGAGCAACCGGTTTAGGTGGACATACATTCGAAGCAGCTATGTGTCCCCTTCCGCATCTTCTTCCTTAGGGCAAGATCAGGTGATGTGCTCTTTGGCATGTTGTTTGTCTTATTTACGAATCCTGAGTGCTGACACGTTGGAAATCGAAGATCGAGGAACAGGCCGCGGACTGAAGCTCGGGATGAGAAAAAGAGAGGACTAAAGTGGCTGGATAGAAATCGGGAGTATTGAACACTAGGTTTGTGGTTGAAAGAACAGGAGTCGGGGGGTAGGTCCGAGATATTTAGTCCGGCGGTGCGGCGTATGCTTACCGCTCAACTTAGTAATCCGTTGGGTGCTGAATCACCTGGGCAGACGGAGAAGGATTCAGGTGCTTGCGTCGCCACCGCCGGATCTATATAGTCCGGTTAAGGCAGCAGGCAGCTGCGGTCGGACGCGTGCGACGCATTGCACCGCGTTACCGTGAGGTTGGAGTTGGGATGCACCATGATCCCCTCCAGAGACAAAGAAAGTTAGCGCCCACGGCACCATCTTAAGGTATCGCTCAAGCCTCGCTGAATGGCGACCAATCCGGCCTACCCGAGAGCGCAGTATAGTTAGACTTGCGACGGAAACAGCATGCCACGACGCCTTCCAAGAGAGTCTCTTCTTTCTTATGTGCCTCTTCAATTGGCCTCATTCCATCGCCCAATCTATCGACTGTTTCCAACGTGAATCATATCCCTTAATTGCAACTATGGCAGCTCAGGAACAGCAGCGCTCTCTTTCACCAGCACTCCCGCCCAGCCCACCTCCATCACCACCGAGGACGCGAAGACGCAAGAAACCCGATGATCCGTTTCTCAAACTCGCCGCAACACCAATACCTTCCCCTTCAGCTCCATCCTCGCCTCAAGAGCCGGCGCAGCGAGAATCTCTCATCACGCGCGTATGTCTCGATTAGTCTCATCCGGTCTTCCAAGGCTAGAAACTAACAAACTCCCAGATAATAATCTCCCCCCTTCTCTTTATATCTTTCCTTGTCTCCCTCTTCCTCATCAACCGCCGCGACCGCCTGCGCCGGAAACACGCCAATGGCGGGTTCCTATCCTACTTCTCCCCATCCACCTGGATAGACCCCGAACCCTACCAAGACCCCTCCGACAGCACCTGGCAGATTGCTCATGACAATGCATCAAGTAGCGGGGCACCGAGCGCGCTCAGACCAGAGCAGGCGCAAAGAAAGGAGAGAAAGGGATGGTTCCTTCATACTATGGGACGAAAGATGACAAAACTTGAGGTTGGAGATGCATTTGAGTTGAGGGGCAGGGTCATTGTGGCTCTGATTTTGTGGATACTTATTTGGTTTATCGGACTAACGATTGGGGTACGATGGGTTTTAGGATTTGTGTGGGGGAGGTAGCAGGATGTCGTAGATCCAGTGGAACCGCGAGAAGAACGGCGAATTGAGGCACGAAAAACTAGAATCTCGTCATCAAGAGTGGAGACCCGCGCCGAGCCATACACACACTGACAATTTGACGTCCACCAAGTCTCAGAAGAAAAGATTGGAAGAAGCAAAATCTGCAATCGCAAATTACGAAAGACTTATTAATCGGTTTTTTGAGAGGTCAAGGGCTTGCTTGGCTTTGGTCGAGATGTCTTTGACACTCAGGATTCTTGGTGAACCATTTGCAACTGTGCAAATGTGATCCACTCTGCTGTCTGCCGCTCCGCGCTGCTCGTCAAATTCATCCAATTCAACCAATTCAAGAAAGAAGGCCGAAAGTTTACCAAGGAGGTCAAGATCGAATCGTAGCAATATCCCTCGGCCATAAGTCTTTACCACTATCAAGGATAATCCCAACTCAAGGAAGAAATATAGAAGCTCACCAGATAGTGCAGTACATATCTCCGTGATATATACTAAACACTTGTCACTATCTGCTACCTACAACAAACGCCAACTGAAAGCAGGCTCTCTTGCCACCTCATGTCTCGTTCAACCGGAACGACCCCAACCTCATAGATAATGCGCCTGCGTATTATGGGACAACCTTTCATCCTCTACGTAGCTACTCCGCAACTCTTGAGTCCTGCTGCGCATAGGAACCCATCATTCCACACGCGAAGTTACAACTCAAACAACGCGGAGCTTTTGGCAGGCTACAAACATCTGACTCGGCCAATTGCGATCACAATCATCTTGCTTGCGTTCGGCTGTGGAATCCTGAAGTAAGCCCTACGTGCATATTAGTGCCCGCGCGGGACAGAGGAAGCGGCACGCCAAATCACATAAGGTAGCAGGCGAGAAGCCTCAAGCTACGTGCAGCTTTGAATCTCATGCAAAACCGCATCTTTCACGATTAATCTTCCGCGGATCCATGACTCTACTTTGTCTTTGTAGGAGTCCTTATAAAAACATCCCTGATTATGCGAACATGCGACGTTCCCATCGATTGAGTGCAGGGATGTTATGACTAGTCGTACGCTATTTAGAATAGTGCTTATGCAGTATGACTACAATGCCTTACATAGGTACCGCCCTCCCTCGAGATATCCCGATTGGTTGTGATACAAGGTAAAAGCAATTCGTTCTTGTGGCGCTAGCAGCGCGCTTCTGAGTAGTATGTATAAGTAACATTCCCTATTCTTGCCTGAGGCTATATCAACCGTCCTTCAGCAAGCAGCCTGAAAATCCATTCTAATATGGCTCTTTCCCAGCCCTCGGGATTTGCTATCCGCAGAAACGGCACCTGTCTCTCGAGCGAAGTGGACTGCGGCACCACTGTCCCCCCTTTCCACGCCTGCTGCCCAGCCGGGGCTTCATGTCCCACTCAATACAACATCGACTGTTGTCCTTCTTCCGCAAACTGCACCCAAACGCTCCTCCAGAGTCCTAGTTGCGCAAATGAGACGTGGACGCTATACGATAACTCGGGATACTTTTGCTGTGCACCAGGCAAGATCGGATATGCGGCCACTTTAACGGGCAGCGATGGATGCGCTGATCCTGGGTTTCCTCCTGAGGGGGCGAAGTTGCTCAGTGTGATCTCCGCGGGTCAGAGTAAGTTAAGCCTAGATTAATCTCCTGCACACATATCGCGCCTTGCATTGGTTGGGACTGAATTATTTTTACGGTGTCAAAGCTGCCGCTACATCATCTTCGTCTCCCACCATCACATCAACCAGTCCTACTTCTTCACCAAGCACGCATCCCATCTCGGGCGGCCGTTCCCATACCGGAGCGATAGCAGGAGGAGTGGTTGGTGGGGTCATTGCTATATCTCTCCTCCTACTCCTGATCTGGTTCTTTCGCCATAAGAAAAGCAAAGCACGAAGCGCAACAGGTCATCTCGGTAACAATGGAGGAAGGCTCTACGAGAAAGATGCGACGACTCGTGCTCCAGATACAATTGAACTCGACGGCAGGGCCAAATATGAGTTAATTGGCAGCACTAATCCCGCTACTGGAGTGGCGGAATTACCATAGATCGTTATCCTTGCGGTAACACTGTTGCTTGTCTTATCGGCTTGCCAAGCGTCGGGTGTCTCTACCCAGCCCGCCTGCTCGAAAACTGACCATGTACGGCCAGGATAAGTCTGAAATGCCTGGCGACACTGAATTCGACCTTTATAGAATGAGGCATGTGGCCGCTTCCACGTGAGTCAGGGGCACTTCTACAAAATGCAAAGTGACTGGGGGAATTTGGTAGTTGCATGTAGAGGAGATTGGGAGCAAAGAGCTTGGAAGTAAGTGAGGAAACGCCCAAGGCTGCACTCAGATTTAGGTAACCTTTGAAAGGATAGGTACCGGTATATAATTGTATAATGTTCTTCTGCGGCTTCCCGCCTTTCCTTCCTCTTGACGCCTTATAATACATGCGTAAATAACGCGTATGTAGTGCCTTGAAAGTGTTATTTTATTACAAATCTACTCCTGTTTACGACTAGGAGACTCACCAGTATGCGACCCGCAAGACGAATTCATCTCAGTTCTACCGCCATGCCCTACCATCCGGGTGCCATTACTGGTTGTATTACCAACTCCCATAGCCGCACAAGTCCGGATAGATCCCGCTCCGTAAGCTACAATCCAATAATCTCACGGACGGCAACTTGCTTTAATGCCTTTCCCAGAGTCGGAATCGGCTTGGTAAGCTGGTGGAAAAGAAGTTGGTAGACGCAGACCCATCCTCCGAAAACGACGATTATGATACCCCGTGTGTACCACTCATTCAGAGCTGAAGCGATCTTGTTGGTCGAGCAGCGGGTCACAGTTTGATTTTGTGCATCGATGCAAGGATATCATGCCAGTGAGGAAGTTGTTAACTAGGGCTACCATATGTTCTTTCCCGTGGAGGGTTTCATGGCTCCCACGGTATCTGCTGGGCGGGTAGATGAACCGGGGGTATCGCTTGGTATTGCATTGGTGGCCAGCGGTTGTGCTGGTTGATTGGATATCCTGGCTGCACCCACTGTCCCTGCTGTTGTGTTATATATGCTCGGGGTAACCTTTGCGTCTGCTTGTTGGACAACACGATCTTTGAGGTAGCGTATTGACGTGGTTGGACGGGTCGGTCTTTGCGCCTTTCTGCCGTACCAGGTTGTTGTTCTGGTGGTTGTGTCCTGACGCTTTCCCTTTCTGTTTTTGTTCTGTGGGAGTATTTCTTGTTCGCCGGCAACGGACTATATGGAAGGCTGATTGGCCTTTGATGTTGTCTGATATTCGGTAGGTAACTATTATTCTGAAGATTCTGAGGAGACCATTCACAAGTCGGGGCAGTTTGACCGCAGTAGTAGTCTTGTGGTATCCTGATTTGTCGTTGAATTGCGGCTTTCAGCTCGGCTTCAGCAGTCCGTCGCTCTGGGCAATCTGGCTTACCTCGGCCAATACTAGAGATTACATCGACAGCAGATACATAGATCGATGAATCTTTACTTGAAAGTTTGCTTGAAGCTTTGTCTGATTCTTTGATATTCAAGATCTTGGCATGTGGATCCGCGCCTAGTTGAAGAAATAGCTCTACCAAGCTCAAGTACATACTGGGGCAGGCTTTTTGAGCGTTGGCATTCTCAAGAAAGATCTGCCAGGGAGTGTCTTCTCTGGTCTGAAGATGTACTGACTTCGTTTGGTTGGGGTGCGAGCCATGCCTCGCGAATAGAAGGACGCTCTCCTTGATTTCCAGCTTTAGATTTGAATTCGAGCCATTTCTGAGAGCGACCTTGGGTAATTCCGAGGACATTTTGGAGACCCAGCACGGGAACTCTCCGCCGAAAGAGGCTCCACCCTGTATCAATAGCGACAGGATCTCTCTCCAGTTTCGAAGTCGATTAATGTTCAGGGGCGCTTCAAGTGGATAACTGAGCAGAAATTTATGGACTACGGTCCATTTTATGTTCGGATTCGCTCCGTGTTTCAGCAGCAAGCCAATCATCTCAGGACGACAATCTCCGGAACGAGGGGACAGCGCGAGTTCCAATGCAGCCTCCGATTTCTGCCAAGCCAGATCTGGATGCGTCTGCAGACTGTACTGAATGTAGGAAAATACACCATAGCTTATCGCCTTGCCGAGGAAGGTAATAGGTCGCCGAACTTGAAGCATATCTGGCATGAAAAAGGGCGTGTCTGGCTCGCACAGTGCATGTCTCATTTCTTCGATAACTTCAATAAATTGGTCGTGCCATTCGACCCTATCGTCCTCCACTTGACGTGCTATATTCATGAAGTCGTCCAAGTCAGACTCTGTCAAAAACGTCGGATAGGCGCGGGCGAATTCGGAGAAGGCTCTACATCCATGTAACAGAGCCTTCGAACTAGGTCCAGAGTATGAAAAAAAAAGATCGCACATATCCCTCGTACTCAGGAAGTCGCGAACAGTGCGATGAAGAAAGTCCACTCTGAGAGGCTCTCCAGGGACTTCAACAGATTCCAGTAGGCCTTTATAACGACCATTAAGTTTGTGCTTTGCCGCTTCCTCTAAAGATCGTAGATTAAGTATTTCTTTATTGCTGTTATCGTCCCAGTAAGGGAGATTGAGTCCGTCCTCTTCCAGAAAGTAATATATTGCGAGAAGCAGTGGTCGAGGTGATTTGAGTGCAACCTGGAAAGTATAAGCCATATACTTTCGGTACACTGTATCCACAGATTTAATTAGCTTCCTAAAAAACTCTTCTAGATCAGAGGGAATTTCCAGAAGCCGGTCACGAAGTAGAGATGTGCTGTCGCCGTTCAGTAGCCCCGTTCTCAAAGATTTTACAACCAAATAAACCCAGAGAAACACTCCCTGGGATCTGTCGACTATATCTCCAATTAATCTTTGGAATAATATATCATCCATGCTGAAGATTGTTGTCGTGATCGCTTCATTAATCTTTTCTTCCGCATATATTGCCATATCTTCTCTAGTCAAGTCTTGCATGTACAACCTCTGGTCAGGGTCTCGCCCAAAAGCGTCCTTGAAATGGTTCCACGGTCGGCTTGAGACGCATATCTTCATGTTCGGCGCAAGTGAGATCGTCTTGATGGTTTTGATGAGTTCGAGATGGTCACCGTCGTATTCATCGAGACCGTCTACGAAGAAGCAGACCTTGGAGAGTTGGAGGGTGCAGGCAAACTTGTTTTCCAATCGGCTGAATGCTTGTCGTAGCTCTGTGAGAGACCATTCCATTTGCATATCGTAATGGCTTTGTTCCCACCTTTCAGGACACAGTATTGGTATCCAGTCTGGAAAGGCCTTCAAGATCTCAAAGAGAAGTTGCTTGAGAAGACCTCTCTCAGATCGTTGCATCTCCGATCCTGATATCCAGAAATAGAAGCTAGGAATAGCCAAGCGTGCTCCCGCTGCCCAATTGCGAAGGCACTGCTTTGTATAGACGCAATCAACCATGTACTTCATAAACGTCGATTTCCCGGAGCCAGGTTTCCCGGAGACCCAAAATATTCCGTTCTTGTACTTCAGCCATTCGCAAAAGCGAATTTGAGAGCGTGGATCTGATCGCGGGAACCTCGAAGGGTGAAATGTCCATTCGAAGGTCCTCGCGTGGGCTTCTGGGATGGCTGAATATCTAGCTTTCATCATGTCGAATGTTAGACTTTTCAGGATAGTAACTCCCTTCTGTAGCTTAATGGCCTCCTGGCTAGAGTGTAAGAGTAATCTTATCTCATCTTGGCCAGCCTTGCATTGATCATGGTGTTCCTCAGCAATTCCTCGCAGGAATTTCAAGAGCGGTTCGATCATGTCCTTCTGATGCAAATCGATCGCTTCGCATTGGGTGTTGAGACTTCTCAAACTTCCCAGGAGTTCTTCCTGACAGTCACTGACGCTTTCTGTTAGAAAGTGACCGCCAATCCTTAATAGGATAGCCGCCAAACTTGAATATACATTACCTTATTCGAGATACCGCATGAAGAGATAGTTGATCCCTTAATATCTCCAGCTTCTTGGCAAGTCTATTGATTTCCTCCTTTTTGATTATGGCTTTCAGTGCCTGCCTGAAGCTGTGCCATGTGCGATGCGACGTATTATCACTTCTTAGACGCTGAACTGCCGCTATCAGTTTCTCTGCTACCTCCTTTGATGAGGCGGCAATGCCGGATATTTTGCTGTCGCCAACTGAGAGAGACGAAGTCGCGGAAGACGCTTGCACTATGAAACTCTGGCTGAGACGAGACAAATCATCAGCAACGAGCTGTAATGTGTCATTCTCTGCCGTAGTTCCAGTGGAACTATTGCGGATCTCTCGCGCTCCAGTTACCAGGTCGTAACTGAACTCGACGAACTGGAGAATATTGGCTGCGAGGCCAACTGCTGCCAATGCTTCAAGCACCATACCGGTCAAAGAAGAATGAAGAAAATAAAAGCGAGGTAACGTAGATAAGATGAAGGATATGGAACCTTTGAAGAAGTCGGAGCATTGGAGCACTCCGAAAGATGATGATTGACATAGCCTTGCACATACTTCACCGGTGTGATGCGCTAGCTCTAGACCACGCCTCACTACACCATTGGATATTCCAAATGCAGGACGCAAGGCATCGTCTAAGGCGTTTCGAAGGCTGAAAGTCAGTGCACAATGCCTGCCTCTGCATCTCGCTGCTATCTCCATTGCCAGTGGGTAACTCTTACCACCTAAAAGACGCCGGAACTCGACAATTGTTCTACTGTCGCCTGTCGAATTAGCCAAGGAGAAATATTTTCGAGGCCTGGATGACCAGCAACGAATACCAACTGTTGTATGTCTAAATGACGTTTCTTTTTCTTCGTTGAGGATCTTCTACGAGCATATTAGCTTGATTGTGTAA
>AJFK01000333.1:0-14134 GCA_000467715.1 Hysterium pulicare CBS 123377 | reverse complement strand
ACTATAAGAAGATAGACTATTAACTAACTTTATTTTAGAACTAGAACTACTACTATTATCTTCTATAGATAAGGATAGTAAATATAGTTTTATTATTCTCCTAATATTAATATTATTAAATATAAGTTTATTATTACTAAGAATACTTATAAACTTTTAATACTATAGGTAATTTTAGTAGCTTTAAATATAATACTATTATAATTTACTACTCTTTAATTTTTATACAAAAGTATTATATAGCGCTATATGTAGGATTCTATAAAAAACGAAGCTATACAAATGTCTTAGACGGTTACATTGTCAAATTTGCGCGAGCTTACTGGATAGCGCTAAGAAATATACTATTGCCGCCCTTTCCAAAGTCCCTATCACTCTCATTGTTGTTGTTACTTTCTTCTTGGAAGTGCATTATTCCTGGCAGTGATATTGAGCTGTAGATGCTTTCTGCGTCCGATTAACGGGGCTAGCGGAGCATGATGTGAATTATCATATTGATTGTCTTGATATTTGAAAGTGCGTTTGGGAGTCCAAATTTGAGGAACGGTGAATCTACTTAGGTGGGCTGATTACCCTTTTTAGGAAGGCGGTGAGGAAAGGCTCGGCTTGGTGGTATCTAGTCGCACGCCTCGCACGCCTCAAACCCTTCTCTTCGCTTCTCCATTGTCCATAACCCTCCTACCGTCGCTCCGCTTCGAATCCAGCATCTCCTTTCTCGAAGCTCTCCGCCCGCCTGTCGGTCCTCTAGGTACGCCGCTTTTTTTGTCCACAAGATGGTAGGACAGACAATAACCCGGTCAAGACAACGGAAGAGAGTGAAACGCTCGGCCTAGTTCTACAACAACCTTTGGAACGAACCTGTGGGGCAAGGTCCAATTGAAGTAGCATACGTACCGACGACGAAGGTCAGCGTTAAAGGGGGTTAGAAGAAATGGACTCTGTATGTCACTTCATTACACACGGTGATATTATACCATTCTATGGCCAGAAGCTTCTCCAGAAAGCTCTTAATCCTTCAAATTCTTCCCACTTAAAAATTCCCAAAGATTGGCTGGCTTGTTACTTGATTTGCATATTGTGTCCAGCGGCGCCGCATACTAAATTTTTTCATTACTGTTGAGCCCCCTTTACTCTCCTTGCACACCTTACATATCAGGAATATGGAGAGAAAAATGTATTCGCGAAAATACATTTTAAAGGATGAACTCAACGTGTTCTACTAGGCGGTTTGATAAGCACCCTCAACGATACTGATTACGCGGAGATGTTATTTACAAACCAGGGTGGCTTTGACTGGGGGCGCGTACAAATTCTTGTGTCATCTACACAGGAATGCTCACCATAGGAACAAATGGGAAATATGCATCGCTGAAATCGCTATGGCTAGTTGCCATTTACAACTGCTGAAGCGGAGGCAGAAAAGATGAGAAAGAGGCACGGCTTTGTTCCACATTCGGATGACACGATCCTCCGCACTTGTGCTACCGCCGCCGTGACCGTTCTTTACTCACAATGCTTTCTATCTTGCCTAGTGCCTCGTGGAGTTCGAGGCTCCTTTGTTCACGAAACCCGACTCATAACGATGAAGAGTCTACCGGCAGCTCCGATCCTCATCAATGCGACATGGCGACACCATATTCAACGGTCTACACAGTAGGAATAGGATCCTAGTCATGCTTTGTGGGTCTGCTCCGACTAGTACATACATGATGGATGTTGAAGGATCCTCGCTAATGTACGTTACTTGCTCTCGCCCCTTTTGCTAGTTAAATGTTCGGCAATCCGTCGGGCGCCATTTTGTGATACCTTTCTGAGGAGGCTCTCCTCTTCTTCGTTTACCTTACTTTCCAAGGTCGGCTGCAAAGTCTTCCTCACTTTAGTCTTTTCTTCGGTCCCGTACTCCACTTGAGCCACCATGGATTCAATCCAGATGAAGGATGTCTCTTAGGCCGCCGTGTCATCGACTGACTATCGGACTGAGTATGGAGAACCAATTGACCGCCGCCATGGCTCGGATGTACACAGCTCGCAGAAGTGTGCCAACGATGAGGACGTTTCAGCACGGTTTGGAAAGAAGCAGAGACTAAAGCGCCGTTTTCACTCGCTTTCTTCGATTGGGCTGATCTCTGGTATCATGATATCTTGGGCAGCCGTCCTTTTCGGACTTCAATACGGCCTCACAAACAGTAGACCGGCAGGTCTTGTGTATGGATACTTGGCCGTGTGGTTGGGCGCGATGTTACAAGCTCTCGTAATGGCTGAAATGGCATCTACGTAGGTAATGGGCTTACTCTTAACCCTTCCTCGAGCTGGGATATTGCAGGATCCCTCGAGCTGGTGGCTCTTTCAGTTGGGTTGCCATTCTTGCACCTCCATCGTGCAGAAAATTCCTTACCTATGTGGCCGGCTGGTTGAGTTTGATCAATTGGCAAGCGCTTGTTGCGGTGGTATCCTACGCCAGCGCATCTCAGATTCAAGGTCTTGCCATATTTGGCATGCAACTCTCATGTCATATGCCGTATCGCTTTTTAGACTTTTCGTCAACACATATCTCGGCCGTATACTACCGCGTATTGAAGCTGTATTGCTACTGTTTAAAGTCTGCGCCTTCTTTTGAGTATTGATCCCACTCGCGTACCTAGCGCCTCACCGATCCGCCAAGGATGTCTTCTCGGTTTTTTAGAATCTCGGCGGATGGTCCTCAATGGGATTATCATTCTTTGTGGGCTGGACTACGTCGGTATCATCGTTCTTAGGCGGCGATGGATCTGATCATATTGCCGAGGAGATACAAAACGCAGCCACGGTCATTCCCTTCAGTATATGGGTGTCGACTTTATTGAACGGTGTTCTTGGTTTTGCCATGTTGTTGACTGTGGTCTTTTGTATGGGTGATACTGTCAAGGAGAGTTCCTTGATCACTGGATATTCTTTCCTCGACATTTTCGCCAATGCCCTTGATTCTAACACAAAGGGAACTGGACTGGTACGTTATGAATCCGACAAGGCCGCGCATTGTGTCTAGGGTTAACGCTACCAGGATGTTCTTCTGGTCATGATCAACTACTTCTCTATCACAAGCACCATGGCTACTGCTTCTCGCATGCTTTGGGCCTTTGGTAGCGAAGGCGCCGTTCCGTTTTCGGAACATCTGATTAAGGTCCACGACCACGCGCCTCTCACTCAACGCTATCTTCGTAACATTAGGAGTGAATGTACTTCTTGCTTTGATCAGTGTTGGGTCTACCCTCGCGTACTTTGTACGTCTTCAAAGAATCCCAAGCAATTGCTCATTTCCTTCGCATGGTACTGATATGTAATAGGCTCTCTTTTCTGTCGTTTTGTCAGGATACTTTTCCGCTTTCATCATCGCTACCAGCGTGATACTTCATAAGCGTTTGACCACCCCAGCGGACAAAATTGTCTGGGGACCTTTCAAACTAGGTCGCGCAGAGCACTGATAACTGTAGTCGCGATTGCCTACAGTATCATCGGAATGTTTTTCTCAATGTGGCCTCTTTTCGCGGAGGTGACGCCACATGACATGAACTACGCTAGCCCGGTCTTTGGCATTGCTTTGATACTGAGCTTGGGGTTCGGGTTGGCTTTATGGTAGAAAGGTCTACACTGGTCCGATTTGGGAGTACTGATGCTAATGACTCTCGCCTTGCGCCTTGCGCCTTGCGAATCATCACTACGAAAGTACAACTCTAGTTCCAATGACAGTCGAAACCTTGTTGAGCGGTGCAACTTCGACAGGCAGAATGGCGTAGGAATAACGAAGAAAGCGGCCGCTGAAATGAGTAGAATCGAGGGCCTGAAGCGACAGAATTTTTCGCATGACAGAGCATACCTACCCCTTGCACATCATAAATCCAGTTAGAAATGGCCAATCGGAGCAATGTACGCAAAGCAACAACACGTCGTGGGGCGGCATACTGCGCCGCAAACCGTCTGACATACATAGTAGTTCGGGTTCGCACAAAGTTCAAGACGTGCCCCAAACCTGCAACAAGCATGTGAAGCAAGGCTTCAGGATCGGAGAACCAGTGGGTCCCATGTTCCCCACTGTACGAGGAAACCTTGTCCTCACAGTTTATTCGATCGACCTTTGACCGACATATCGCATCAAAGTCCGTCGACTAGAAAGAGCGGCAGTACGCGAACACTGAGCATTCTGATTCCCTTTACCTTCTTTGACATTGCCGTATAACAAACAGCCTTGCTAGAGAACCCTTGCGACCGTGAAGAGCTCAAGCATACATTCCACAATGGTTTACACCTCCTCCTCCGACTTCTACGACAGTTTGGGCATGAGATACGAGGATGCATATGCCCACTGTCCTGACCATATCGAATTCGTCAAGAAAGCGCTCGAGATGCTGTCTTCTGAGGCTTCCGTTCTGGACACAGGCTGCGGAACCGGCAAACCAACGGCGAGCATGGTAGTCGGCAGTGGACGGAAACTCCACGGCATCGATTTTTCTCCCAAAATGATTTCCATCTGCAGTCAGCAAGTCCCTGGCGGCTCTTTCGAGCAAGCTGACATGCTGGACTGGATGTCTCCAGCCCCATTCGACGCGGCCATATCCACCTTTGCCCTACTCAATTTCCCGCATGCGCAAATGTCATCCATCATTGCCAACCACCACGAATGGATCAAGCCGAAGGGTTTTTTCTTCATTGGTACCTTGCTTCCTGACAACTTATCTCTGGACCCGGATCCAATCGATGCGACAGCTAATGGAGACGCACATGCTCCAAATCGTTACCGCAACCACTTCATGGGGAGCGAAGCCCCTATCTACCTCTACAACGAGCAGGGATGGGAAGCTTTGCTTAAAAAAGCCGGGTTTGAGATCCTGGAGACTTCAACGGCTCATTTTGATCCGCCGAAGGAGTCAGGAAGTGGCACTGAGATACATCACTATATCATTGCACAGCGGGCGGCGTAGCAATAGAGACCTCGTAATTCCTGCGTTGACCAGCACTTCGGCTTGACCGTTTAGCCTTTTCCCTGCTAGAGTTGTGAGACTTCCACCCATTACAATATATTCACTCCATCCCGAAGGATTCTATGCAGGAGCAAAGCATGCAGATGGTGAGCCCGAGTTTGTTTGCTTGGACCCTTGTCTTCTCTTCCAATCTAAGCCCCACTGAAGCACGTTGATGCATCCAACACGACTGATCCCTTGTAAGAAATGTCGAAGTGTGACTGTCGGCCGATGGGAGCTAAGATAGTTCCCGCTTTTTGTGGCCTCTTTGGCTTGAAAATCTGGCCATTCATCGCCCCCATCCATGAAGTACATGGTCAGAAAATCCGAAGGGTATCCCTGTGAATACAGTAAACCGAATACCGAATAGCGCAGCAAATTAAACGTATCAAGAGCATCGTTCGTTACTGATACTACCTATCGAGGTTTAAACAATACGTACGGTACAATTTTGGGCCAATAAAGCGTATGCGCCAGGATTTTACACCTTTGATCCTTCCTAATATACCTTAGGTGTATTTGTCCTTCCTCATTAGGAACGCAAAAAGGGGTCTAAGGCAGGATCATCCACGTTGCGACTTCTCTGGCGTCTGAAGAATCCATTCGTCTCGTCTTCCGTCGAGGTGCAGAAAGCCTATCGACAATCACTTAAGAAGCATTTCAGTGCACGTAGTTCGACTACAGGGATCAATGTTGCCCAAGCCGTTGCTAAAACTACTTCGACCCATTCTCGGCTCTGCACTTCGGGAGATCAGCAGACATACAGGCGCTTCAACATCAGGAACGCCAGTCGGGATGCCGGCTTAGCTGCAGTGCTTGAAGATTTCTTTGCAATCTGTGACTTCGGCCTAGGGGAGCTTGAATATATCGGCAGCGAGATCCACCATCTTACTGTAGCGAAGAAGAAACACGATACCATTACCGGTGCCCCTGATGGCGTAGAAGCCGAACTCCAACGTGTAGCCGACGCATTGATCGACCACCTCTGCGTGTTGTTCGCCTAAGCGAAAGATACATCGGCTTTGGTACAATACATCCTATGCCATGTCTCCGGCAGCCCTGCCGAGTACAATCCGTTGAACTCCTGATTCTGGCCTTTGAAGCGCCGTGGCGCGCAGTATACTACACCTTGCTCGCAGCGTTGCAGTCATGGCCGTCGGAGCCGCAGCACGTCCAGGCTCTCCGAGATACGCGGCCGGATGCAAACCCGTCGCTAGCGTGCCGAGCGGTCATCTACGAATCTATACTACTGTACCCGCCGGTCCGCCGTGTCCGGAGAGAAGAGCGTGTCGATGTCGAGGCCGCGCAGCGAGATTCCCAATATTGGGGCCCAGGCGCTAGCATGTTCAGGCCTGGTCGGTTTCTTGATCGACAGGAAACTGTTGATCAGAGTCTGCTCACTCCGGATCGGGAGTGGATGCCTTTCGCTGTTGGCTCGATGCGTTGTCCGACTGCTGGCGGATACTTAACTAGACTGACGGCGGCAACTGCTGGAGAGTTGCTCAGGCAGATTATTCCAAGTTGCGATGGGGAAACTGAACTGGAGGTTGGAAGGCGAAGAATGGGACCATTCTGCCCAAAGCCGTGAACATCCTCGGGCAGGTCGGGAGGAGTACGGGAGCGTGGATTTAGTTGTTGTGTGTCCAAGGAATGGTAAAGGGGTCTGACGCTCATCTTACTATATTGCTTTTTTCTCTCCCAGTGTCTGCGGCCGACATGTCTTAGCACCTAGATGGTGACCACTGGCACCTTGGCCCTTGGGTTGGCCGATCGTTAAGATATTCAAACAGCACCTCTCTACGGATATATGGAGTCGTGTGATGACGTTCCAGGTTATCGCGGCATTCAGTCTCAGACATGGGTAAGTGGTCAGCGAAGGGTATAGCTTTTGCTATCTTCTAAATGTCGCTTATAGAGGGTGGTAAATTAACTAAAACCGGGTATGCTAGCGTTAGATTGGTGCATTTGAAAATACCTGAACCTCCAGCTACTTCCGCTATTGCAGAATTTAAAAGTCCTTCAGCGTCGATAGAGAGACTCACCTTTTCGGGAGTCTCCTCGGCTAGTAATTCGAAATCTCTAACTAGATGCCCGATCCCCGTTGGGGATTGATCTTTGGAATTAGTATCGGTGTCGGTTTTAGTATGATAGTCATTGAGGACGTCTCATTCTCTGCCGGTACGTTAGACATAGTAGGGCGGACTTTTTGGCTGGTTCAAGCTACGTGGTTATCTTGACTATCTTTGGCAATCACGGACGGATTCACGCTTTACCTCTCGCGTTACTATCGGCACTTCTAAGGGACTTGCTCAACTTAGACTCGACGCTTTACCGCTTATCCTAAGAGTGCTCCTCATCGTCGTCACTACTGCTCTCGCTGCTCCTATTGTCATTTCTGCTGTCTTCGTTCAAGTCCTTTTTCGTAGGAATCTAGCTTAAATAAGTCTGGTTTCGTCAGTAGAGCGGTTTATCTAAGCATGTTAAGTCCATGACTTCATTTTCCGGAGAAGTGGGTGTAAGAAGCCCTCTATCCCTTAGTTAAGAACTCGATCCAGGTCTGCTCCCCAGAATCTCGTCAACGTCACGGACTTTACCAGGGAGAGACGAGGCTTTCTTCTAGAAATATCGTCGAGAGGGCTGCTTCGAGGTGGTGGAACTATATAGTAGGAATTGAGATTGCGGAGGCGTCCCAGGGACGAGTAAGTGCCTTTTCCGCTTCCGAAGAAAAGACAGGGGATAGTTTAGTGCTAGAGGAGAGAGAAGATGAGGGTCGAAGCTCATATGCGACAGAGGTCTATTGCAAAGAGTAGACTCCGTAGAAGATCTAGTATTGAATAATCCGACACTGAGAGGTCGGTAGATAAAAGCATCGCCCTTGAGTGTTAAAAGCGGAGAGTAGCTTATTCATTCAACAGCAAAATGAAAAGGCATACAGAGTATCGTCCGAAACGCCGAGAGGTATGACACTTCGCTAATGGTCAGCTTCAAGATACTAGAAATTGGAAATAGAGGGTACAGCTGCACTTTGCATGAATGCCAAGGTAAAAGAAAATACCTCATCGCAGGGACATGAAGCCTAATAAGAAGACGGTGCGGTAGGGCGACGAAAAGAGGAGATAGAAAAGCAGCGAGGGCAGCGGGCCTTTTATGGGTGAGGTTGAGCATAGGTCTTGGCGGAGCCGGTGGGTAGAATACGCGAGGCGCGATACTATTACAGAGAGCGGCCTGGTAAGTAGGACAACCTCCCAACTTCAGTACATCGACTGCCTGAGTTTTAGTATATCGACCTCCTCTTAGATAAATATAGTTTAACTAGAAGAACAATATTCAAATATTTCTTTGTATTAAGCTAAATATAGTTTTCTTTATTAGAGTAGTAGTATCTACTCAAAAGCAATTGGAAGCTATTAGAATAGATGAACTTCAAAAAGGCCTAGTGAGTCGTACCCTCACGAATTAACCAACTCCATGCTTGAACCTGCAATTAATTTGTATAGGAAGTTTTGCTATTTTCTATACAGTGTCATTTCTATTCTCCGATGAGAAATTATTTAGATTCGTCAGCGCTCAACTCTTCACTTTCCACACCGCTGTTCGACCCTTCAAATTCATCTACAATCTCCCTCTCTTCGTCATTGCGCTCCTCCTTCCGCTTTCGTTCTTCCGTTCTCCTTGCCTGTTCCATGACTTTTGCCTTTTGCTCTCTGGACTTTCTTTGGCCAGACACATATGCTCCCAAAGGAGTCTTTCTCCATTCAATGTCTTTGAGAAATCCTTCAACGGCAGCTCGATCATTCGGCGCGAAGTCAATCTTTGCTCGCCTCTCTTCCACCCATTTGGAATTAAGTTCAAGCTTTTGTACAAGCAGACCCATCATTGAATTGACTTTGCCATTTTTGTTGCCGCTGCTCTTTGACATGTCTTTAACCCAGCGCTTCAACATGACGAGCGATGGGAGGGCTAATTCTGGAAACGCGATATTCTTGGTCCATAGAACGAAAAATTCAGAAAAAAGCTCGGAAACTTGCTCGCCGATACCCTCCTGGTAAACCCGCGTCCGCATGTACGACTTGGTGGCTCGAATTGTAGTGCCGAAGTCTAATGCCTTTAATGTACTAGGCTTGGGAGGCTTCCTCATCTCGGCAGAGTTGAGTACCTCAAATAGAGCAGGTGCTAGAGGAATGTATGTTGACGTAGCCAAGGAAATTCGAAGTAGTGAACGAACAAGTTGGAAGCGTAATGGAAAATACTGAGCCGTAGGTATTAACCGCATGGCCCCAAGAGAGACTTGGACAATTGGATAGATTAGCGGCCGGAGGGGAGATTCCCTGCCCGACTCAGCTTCTCGAAGCGACTCGCAATGTGCTGAGACAACCCGAGACCAAAAATCGAGTGAATGTAAGTATTGCCAGTTGTAAACGTTTTTGTAAGACTCCTTTTCTTTCTTCGTAATGCTCATCCGTAGATGTATAGCAAGTTGTCTGATAAACGTGAATCCCGTGGTGTAGCCTATATTGGCATCGAGACCCCAGAGTTCGGCCGCTGTGTTCTTCATGAGGTTCACACCCTGAATGGTATGCACTGTAGTATTCCGAGCGCCTTTCACAAGACCTTGGTAGGTCGCTTTGAGTACAGCTTCTTTGATGCCTGGATCGCCGATAACCACCAATCGTCGTAAGACCAAGAAAGCAGAGACCCTTGTAGCTTCGCTATTGGACGGATCTGACCAGACAAAGACTACTGCCTTTGCTACATCTCTGACAATCTTCTTAAACGAGAGTATGTAGGGTAAGAGTGATAGCAAAGACTCTAGTGTTAGCCGTAACGTAGCGGCATCGGAGAGATTTTCGAGAAGATGATTGACTGAAGTTGTATGGGATTTAAGGAGTGGTGTTAGTGTGCTGAATTTCTTGGAGTCGGTTGGTAGGTGGCTTGAGTAGGTTAGTTGTAGCTAGTACAAGAGTAGGTCTGGAAACACGTACATTTTTCCTTTCGAAGACTCTTTCGCGGGCAAATGATGTTGAAGGACTTTAGGGACGTGCCTAAGGGCAATCACAAGTAGCTTATGGTACACTGAGCTGGTTAGTCTAAACCAAAGGATAGCTGAGACTACCATACGTACCATCTGGATTAGATATAGTGTATTTGTACTCTTTCCCATCATCTTCATTAAGGTGGGCAGCGGCGCGGAATGCGAGCACAACCTCCTTCATTGCCCTCAAGGAGAATCCATCCGCCATTGAGGATCCCCATTTCTCTGTAAGGGCCTTTGTCACCTCATTTTGGCCAACCAATTCATCCTCCTCCTCTTCGGCGTGCAACTTCCGACCTTTTTTATCCGTTTTCAGCTTCTTGTGAGGTTTCTCTTCGTTCTCACTACTACTCAAGGTATCAATCTCAGCAAGGTCGGCATCCTCGGCAAAGCCAAGCAGCTCAGAATCGTTCTCCTGGAGATATTTGTAGAATTCAGGGTCTTTGCTTTTGAGAGCAGCAAGCTGTTCCTTATGCGCTCCTACTCCATCTTCGGAAAAGGGTTCGGAATCAGATTGATCAGCTTGTGAGATCGACTCGCGTACTGCGTCGGAATCAGGTGCACTCTCTTCACCTGCCGGCGTTCGTTTTCGCTTGCCAGTTGTCGGTTTAACCTTCGCGTCCTTCTCCTTAGGCTGATCGGGAATGTCAAAGCCACCTTCGAAAAAAGCATCCATGGTCATGTCTTGGAAAGGGTTGCCGTTAGCCTTATTGCTCTTGGCTGTACTGCTTCTCTTTTCATCTTCTAGGTCCTCGGCCTGCTCGTTGTCTCTAGCTCTTCTCTCTTTTCGCTTCGCTTTCACCTGCTGCTTTTGTTTGACTTTTGCAAAGTCTTTCCGCCGCTTGAGCACATCTCTCAGGTGATTCTTTTCGAACTTCTTGGTGGCCTTGGTTTGTGCCATATTAATGAGTTGAAGGTGCCTTTCGTTGAGGCTGCCCGCTATATGGCAGAAAAACCGAGGTCGAAATTTTTAATCCACGAAACTATCTTAGCGCGGGACTCGCTTCGATTTTAGCATGGCCAAGACTGCGGAGAGAACGGAGCTTCAACAAAGGGAGCTTCGTAGACAACACTGCTGTTCTACAACTGCATGTGCTGTCCAAAAAATGTACCAACGTCAACTGCCATATGCGCCTACGCCATACATTTCTCGATCGGCATTGTCTGCCACTATCAACCTTGACGAGGTGATTACATACCCCCGTCGTAACCACTTTGGCTCAGTAACTCATTCACGCCCTTTTACTTAAGGAGGCCAAGCTATCAACGACTAGCGCAGAACGAGATTTGTACGATTCTCTTGCCGAAATCTATAGCATCATAATCACGCTTGATGCTCTCGAAAAAGCGTATCTCAAAGACTCGATTTCCGAGAACGCGTACGCCGAAACATGCAGCAGGCTTCTGAATCAGTACAAGTCCAACCTTGCAGATGAGACAGTTGCCAGAGCATTTGGTGATCTCGAGACATTCAAAAGAGAGTGGGATGTAAGTTTGCAGTGCTATGTGGCATCGTTTATGCTAACCTAGACCCTTTAGATGGAATGTCCTCGAGCAACGGAGCGTTTGCGGGTCGGATTGCCTGCAAACGTTGAACAACCATCACATAAGCCAGTAGCACAAGGCTCCGATGCTGACGCGATGCTCGTGGTGGATGCTACTGAAGGTTTTATAACTCTGCTTGATGCGATCAAGATCGGCTTGCTTGAGAAAGACACTCTGCACCCCCTGCTAGTCGAGATCATTCAATCGGTGAACAAGGTTACGGATCAAGATTTTGAAAACAAGGGCAAGATTATACAATGGCTGATTACACTTAACCAGATGAGGGTAGCAGAAAGACTAGGGGACGATCAAGCTAGGGAGTTTCAATTTGATATGGATCTGGCCTACCGAAGTTTCAAGGCAACCTTGAAGAAGGATTGAAAAGGACGTGAAGAGGGACAATTGTCAAGAGCTCGCGATGTATTCGACGTTATCTAACAGACTGTGGGGCAACTTCATGGTATCCGACCGCACAGACCTACCGCTTACTTAACATATTTTAGCAGATCAATCAGGGACCCACGTGAGTTTTCAGCTCACCGCCCGCCAGGAACACCGAAAGAAATATTGAAGGTGGATCCCATGGAGGACTCACCAACATTGCATGGTAATGACCCTACATAGTAATTTATTCATACTCAGTGTCGCTGACGAGATCATCTTGCAGTCTTCGACCTTCCCCAGATCTACTCAAGACCTTCAGCGGAGGTCTTGATCGAAACTTTGTCACTCCTCACCTCAACGCCACCGTCATGGGACTGCAGTGATTCAGAAAACGAAAACGACTACTCAATCACACCGGGAAGACAAAGAACAAGGGCAGATGTAAAGGCGCGAGAGACAAATATAAATCCTGAGGGTCTCACAAGGTATTTAACGAATATCGTTAGCAGCGATTTGCGATGGATTCAGGACGACGATGCAAAGGAGGAAATTTGGAACCAAGCAAGTCTTCGTCTGAGTGAACGTTCCGGGCGTTCAGCTATGTCGGCTCTTTCCCGCACATTTCGCATACCCACAGCGTCCGGCCTAGTAGATTTCATTATTCACGAGCCGGCCCTAACGGCAGATAACCTGGGTTTCAAGACTTGGGCCGCATCATACTTGCTTGCAAAACGCCTCAAGGCGATCAGCTCATCACTCTCACTAGGCTCTGCGAACAATGCAGTGCTTGAGTTAGGGTCCGGCACTGGGTTGGTCGGTATAGCTGCCGCAACTATTCTCGGCGCTCCAGTCGTTCTTACCGATCTGCCAGAAATTACCTCCAATCTCTTCCGCAACATTGAGGCGAATAGAGAGACCGTGGAAACATGTGGTGGATCTATTCGTTGTGGGGTCCTTGATTGGTCGCAGCCCAATTCTTTCCAGCCTTATTCCGAAGACACGCAGGCAATCGATAGAGAAAGCTCATCATCTCAGTGGACCAATGCAGTAGAGCGATTCGAAATTATACTTGCCGCTGACTCTCTGTACTCTCCTGAACATCCTCGACTGCTTGTGCAGACCATAGATACACGGTTGTCACCAAAAAGTACGGCGAGAGTCATAGTCGAGTTCCCGTTACGAGAGGGATATCTTCCTGAGATACACGATTTCCAAGATCGTATGTGCAAGATCGGTCTTCGAATCTTGGACGAAGGCGAGGAGACGGGTTACGATGACTGGGGCTCGGTTGGAAAAGACTTGAATAGCCGTAACGCAGTCAGGTGCTGGTGGTCAGTGTGGGGACGGGTATCTGAATGAGGTAGTCCGTGGATTTAGTCGGAGCAGGGCCTCGCCTACTGGAAGACGGATTGTTTTCTTTTCTTCGCACTGTGAGTTCACTCGCGGAATACCTCTAGACGATAGACGTTAGATCACAAAAACATAGAGGACCGGCTAAAGAGACGGTTAAATAAGCTCTACCAGAGCTAAGCTCCATCGCTACATCTCGTCCCGATAAAGCACCGCGAGGCGCGTTAGCATGTGGTTGTGGATGGAGCGGGACGTCACTTTGCAATAGACATTTCAGCTTCTCTTCACTGCTCTTCAACTCCCACGAGTCTATCCAATTCCGTCTTCGTGAGATATTGCAGTAGAGCCTCCAGACACGTATTTCAAGCATCCGAAACCCGGAGAATGACGCAAAAGGTGCGCAAACCAGGCAAACATTCCTTCAGCTTCGACGTGCCCCGCCAACCCCTCCACGAAGCTTCGCAGCTCCCAAATCTTCACCAAGCTGACCTCGACTTCAACATGTAGAACCCGTCTTTCGTTCTCAAGTCCCCAAATAATGTTGTATTTGAAGATCGGCCGATTCCCGAGCTAAAATCTCCGTATGATGTCCTTGTCCAGCCTCGCTGGACGGGAATATGCGGCAGCGATGTAAGATTCGTCTTTTTCCTATGCTCTTATTCCTGGCATGATTCGAGACAGGAAGAGGTTAACGAGTTGACAACAGGTCCACTACTGGGTCGAAGGCCGCATCGGTCCCTTTGTCGTCGAATCTCCTATGGTACTCGGTCACGAATCTGCGGGCACCATAGTCTCCGTAGGCTCCTCTGTCAAATCCGTAAAGGTTGGT
>AJFK01000332.1:0-63975 GCA_000467715.1 Hysterium pulicare CBS 123377 | reverse complement strand
CATGGAACCAGGGGTTCCATGTCGCCGCTGCATACGATGCAAAGAAGGAAAATACAATCTGTGTGCTGATATGGCATTTGCTGCTACCCCACCCTACGATGGCACTCTCGCAAGATATTATTCCCTCCCTGAAGATTTTTGCTATAAACTTCCTGAGCACATGAGTCTCGAGGAAGGAGCGTTAATTGAGCCCACGAGCGTTGCCGTGCACATTTGTAGACAAGCAGCCGTCAACCCAGGGGACAGTGTTGTGGTATTCGGCGCTGGCCCCGTGGGCTTGCTTTGTTGTGCAGTTGCCAAGGCATATGGAGCCTCAAAGGTCGTCACCGTAGATATCAATGAAGAGAGATTGCAGTTCGCACTGAAATATGCTGCTACGCTCTCCTTCAAGAGTCAAAAGGAGAGTGCGGAGGAGAGTGCGAAGAGAATGATTAAGGATTGTGAGCTGGGTCTCGGAGCGGATGTGATTATCGATGCGACTGGTGCGGAGCCATGCATTCAGACTGCAATCCACGCGCTAAGAACGGGTGGGACATATGTACAGGTACGTTCTTGCACGATGCGCCCGAATGAGGGAACGGATCTGATTGTGCTTAGGGAGGTATGGGAAAGCCAGATATCAACTTCCCGATTATGGCCATGTGCACAAAGGAGCTTAATTTGAAAGGCAGCTTTAGGTATGGGAGTGGTGACTACAGAACCGCAGTCGATATGGTAGCGACCGGCCGAATCGGCGTAAAGGAGCTGATAACAGGGAAGGTGAGGTTCGAGGAAGCCGAGAGTGCTTTCAAAGAAGTAAAAGCTGGAAAGGGAATTAAGATATTGATAGAGGGGCCCGCAGACGAGGGGATTCGGTGTGCGGAATGTGCTAAGAAGATCTAAATCAAGATTTCTAGCTATGAGGGGTTTTCGGGCTGGGTCCACATACGACCGATGTTCTTGCATAAATTGACATGTATGCATGCAACCTATGGTACCTAACTAAGCATAGTACAAGTCAATCGAAATGCTTGAATGCCTTCCAATATGTGGAGTGCTAAGCTTCTATTCATTGGATGCTGATGAAGGACCAGAGTAGTGGATCTGATAAGACATCAAGTAACAGCACGCGCCCAAGGATTCCACATCGGTGTCCACCCGGTAACGCTTCACCTCATCTAGCGCCACGAACCCATGAACACAGCCACCTCCCGAGGCCCCGGAATAAAGGATGATAACATCTTCATGCAGTTCACATTTCGAGTAGCGCCCACATTGCAATTGGATATCCATTCTCGAAAGATTCTCGTTTAGAGCAAATCGGGTTTATTGGATATTTGTCTTCTAAAATGACATATGGTGTCACTGGCTAAACATAGCTTATGAGAGACGACTCGGAAAAATTCCCAAACACTTCATTTGATACAATCCCTTGACCAACACTCCAAAAATCTTAGCGCCCTTCGATTTCGATTTCGATTTCATTCGATTCGATGCGAATCCTCCAACAACAACAACGGAACAGGACACCTAAAAATGCTCCTTCCAAAACTTGAAGTTGACCTCCTGGCAAGCGGCCGCTTGGCATGCCTTCTTGATATCTCTCGCCGCAACGCTTGGACCACAGAAATACACACCTACATCTGTCCTCAAGGAGCTCTCTAGACCAGCCATGTAGCTGCGGTCCAGAATACCGTCTCGCATTCCACACAGGAGGCGTCCGAAATCTGGACGGCCGAAGTTGGTCCGTGACTTGAGCTCGGTAAGCGGGTCCTTATCCGTTCCAACTGAGTTCAGCACAATATTGTTGGCAGTGTTGACGTCCATCTTCTGAGTCAGATATGTGTGGATACGCAAGAATTCAGAGCCCTCAGCTCCTGGAGCACCCAAAGACTGAGCCTCGAGAGAGGATAGCAAAGTTTGGAACCACTCGAAGGAAGTAGTGTCTTTGCTGACCCAGATGAATTCAACCCTGCGTAGTCGTTTAGGCGGGTTTGGTGACAGGCGCATGTGGTAGATGTTCTTGAGAATGGCAGCCCATGGAGTGACTCCAATACCGGTACCAATAAGCACAGCGATTTCGTTCTCGAACACATCCTCAGCGGGGGCTCCGTAAGGTCCGTCGATCCTGAGTCTTGGCATCTTTTGGCCGTGTTGAAGAGCGATCTCGTACATCCCCATTGGGTCCAGCTCATCGTAAAGCTTGGCCTGGGACTGACCGGCACCTAGTGCATCTGCCAAAGATCGAGTGAAGTCACCGACTTGTCGGACGTGGACGGAGACATATGGGTCATATGGACAGGAGGTAATCGTAAACGGATGCCACTGGTAATATGACACGTCTGGGCAGTTGAGGAACAGCCATTGTCCGGCCTTGTACTTCATAGAAGGCTTGGTAAATTGAATTTCCACCGCATCTACAACACGATCAGTTTCATATCATTGAAGAAGTAGTGACAAAACGTCTTCTTACCATAGGGGTGCTTGACGACCTTTACGATTTGAGTGTCTCTTCGTACCCTAATCTCTCGGTACAGTCTTTCAATAAGATAGAGGCCACCACCGAACAACTCCCAGCGCCATCCCTCGTAACCGATACAGTGTTTCCAGAAAGGAGCTCCAGCGAACGGAGAATAGGAATTGACGGAGTCACGGACGAAGCAGTTAGTGGCGTGAGTGTACATTCCTAACAAAAACGGAATGAAGAGATGATGCGTGTACCAGAAGGTTTCGAAGGATTGTTGCCTGATACGGTGGTGTGCGGTGGTGTACATTAGTAACATGCAAAGCAGCATGATATGTCCCGTAATTCCTCCAGCTTGGGTGTAATGAATTTGAAGAGCAATTTCCGGGCGGACTTGTGTCTTCTCAACGTTGAAGAAGCTGTGAAGTCAGTATCGTCATCCGCATCTAGATGTCACTTGACTTACTTAACATAATGTGCAGCTGTGTGGACGATAGTGAACAGAAGCAGTGCGTATGCTACCTGTCTGTGAAACCATATCGACTCATCAAGCGGAAGAAATCGAATTTTTGGTCGAATAACTCGCAGGATGTTCCTGCACATGGGAAGAAGAATCATGAGAACGTCCACCGACAAGATCAGACCAGCTCCTCGCGAGATCCAGACGGAGAACTTCAATCCATTGAGTGCTTTGAGGCGTATATCAGCGGCTTGTTTGTACCTATTTCGGTCAGTACCAAGACAACTCGGGCGGCATCAGGACATCTTACCATCCAACCGCAAAGATTCCCCAGTGGAAGCCCCAGAAAATGATGTAGAACAGGGCCTTCTTCGGCGTGAAGTACCTCTTCCATGGTGTTGAGGCCGACATGTTTAAAATCTTGTAGAGTTTGGTAGAGAATGTAATTTGACCAGAAGTTTGAATCAAAAAGAGAGTTTAGTTCCAGCCAGTGGTCAATATCATGAAAGGAATGGCCCGCCGTTCAACGGGAGAACCAATTCGATTAGAATTAAAGAGCGTAATGGAAAAAAAATTCTCTACACCAGAAAGGAGAGTGTCGAGTCCAGTGTAGAGTTCAGCCCGGCCAGCCAGATGGAGAAGTGAAAGAGTGTAGGTGTCGAGAGAGGGTCGAGACGTAGAAGTGGCGTGATGTTAACCAAGCTTTCCAGGGGACCAAGGGTTAATGAGGGCAAGCTTCTCGGGACCGTCAGTGGTTCAGACGTAGATCGGAGCCTGCACGGATATGCTGTTAACGGCTTTGGTGGTTGGCAACGTGGTTGTGAAACCAATTCAGCAAATCGGTTGAGTGGCTCAAACTGCGTGCCGGCTTTCTTCCTGGCTACTTTGGAGCGCCAAGATAGGTGACAGTTTTCGCCTTCCCCAAAAGACAATGGATGGTGGAAGATCAGGTAGACTTGGAACGTGGAATGACGAGCGACGGGAGATTATCTGATATCGAGGATGTGCTTGTATGCGAGGCACAGACGGATGTCGGACAAGCGTCTCAGAATTGTAGCGCCAGCCGACGAAGCATCATGGTGCGTATAAGCTAGCTGTAAGGCTGTCCTTCGGGGGGTCAGGCTGCCGGATGCCCCAGGCGACTGCGGTCGCAAGTGCTTTTTGCGAGGCTAGTGATGCGATTTTATGCGATTGCTAAGATTCGCTCGTGGCGAGGATTTGCGGCGAGGATGATATCGAGCACCGCGAAGGTTGCGGAAGCTGTGCGCAAAGTCCAATTATCTATTTCCAATGACGAGATGCCGAACCAATTGATACTTTCTCTATTGCTACAGCTTCGTCACCTGATGCTAGATTTTTTTGCTCTTCTCGAGTCTTCGATGCGGACTTGGGGCTGTCGTGGGGGAATCTGATACGCAGGGGTTGCTGTTCAAGACACTGCACGTTTGGACCAACCGAATTCCGACAGCAGAGCAGACAGGTCACAGCGAAGGGGTCAGGAGAAGGAGTTGCTTTACGATGGAAGAATGCAATTGCAGAAGATGCGAGAGACGAAGTTGAAGGACGAAAGTCACACAAGGCGAAAGATGGGTGGGCGTAGGAGGGCTTGGGAAGCTTGAACTTTGAAGACACATGGAAGTCGATATTGGAAGCGATGCGAGCCGGCGTGCCTAGAGCTCCGCTGCACATGTACGGCGCGGAACTTTATCACTCCCTCTGGGCCTAACGCGTGCAGCGCAGCCGCCCGGGGGCGTGGCAGCGAAGCGGCCTTGAGCACCGTGGTTGGCGGTTGGGCTCAGCGTCGCACAATCCGCTCTCCTGCGATTGACCCGCGCTGCCAGGAAGCACTGACTGCAACCGCCTCCCAGCCAATCCACCCCGCCCTCGAAGCGCCGAGAGAGGTCCGCCAGATCATCATCCCAAAACTCCTCCAGTGACTCCCACGAGGTCACGCAAAGCTATTTCTGGTGCTCCGCTCTCGCCACTGCTTGCACAAGCCGGCGCAGCCTCGTTCCTTCGTTCAAGTATTTAGTTGGCCAGAAGCCTTCGAATGAGAGCTTCGAGTGGAGGGTCAACTCTCCCTTCCTGAGAACACAGCTCAAATCCTCCAAAGTGGAGTGGACTGGCATTCTCAGACAACAATAACCCGACCCGAGTATTGCTTTCAAATCTCGAGAGGCCGTTATCAGATTGGTGAATGCTAGAATCGCCGCACCATAAGCTGGATGGCGAATGTGCCATTGAGCGCCATGTGATATGCCGCCCGTTTTGGATGGCATGCTATCGTGAGACTATGACTGTGGCGGTCCAGGACTGCGTGGGCTGTGATGTTCTTGAAAGACCTTGCAGTAGGGCTCATCTGCAAGTTGTCACTATCACAATCATCATCAAGAGCAAGAGTTAACCGCTGGTGGTTCTTCGCGCAAAGGCCATGGAATTCGGCACGCTATCCCAGCTCGCTTGGCAGTCGTTATCGATATCTATATCAATCGAATCTGGAAATTCGATATCCGAAAAGTAGAGGTTTGAAAAGGGATTTCTGTAACCGCCATCTCTGTCGCAGACTATGGAAATGACGACGATGAATAACAGGCGGTGAGCAGTAATGCGACGCAGGTATTGAAGCTCGAGAGGCAGTCTTTGACAATCCCCCTCTTCCTCTCGCCTCATGGCTTGTTGCTGTCGACGGACGCCATTATCATCTGCCAGGCGAGCGTGGCCGTTGTCCTGGCGGAGAGCCGGCAGCAATGTTCTGCAGTGTGCTCATCACAGCTTCTGGGCGCCATCAAAGCCCCGCTAAGTTCGAGCATTCCTCGCCGAGGCGCCCAGCAGCAAAGAGGACAGGCAAGAGGCTGGGACACTGCATGCTTGATCGCCAATGATGCGGCGTATCACCCTCGCGCCAGGGTGCGACGGTGCGCTGGCGTCGGTGCGCACTGCGGGCGCGGGAGCAGATCTGCTGCACTGCGCACTGATTCGACCCGAGATGGCAGGGCGGTTAATTGCTGGGCGTTCAATGCCACCTCTCTCGCACCACCACGCTACCAGCAGCACCCCCGGCTCGCAATGGATAGCCACTGCGCCGAAAGTGGAGCGCATAAACCACGAGTACTTCATGC
Organism: Hysterium pulicare CBS 123377; assembly: GCA_000467715.1. Taxonomy (NCBI): domain Eukaryota; kingdom Fungi; phylum Ascomycota; class Dothideomycetes; order Hysteriales; family Hysteriaceae; genus Hysterium; species Hysterium pulicare. The sequence goes on along the minus strand of AJFK01000332.1, from coordinate 57,953 downwards.
CTTGACCGCTGACACGCTTGAAGTTCGATGTCGTCGTCCTGACACCTCGAAGCCTCTCCATCGTCGCATCGACATTGTCATTGCCTCAGACAGCGAACCTACCCCGGAGTGAGAGCCATCGTACGATTGTATAACAAAACCCTGCCCGGCCGCCCGTAGCATGCTTTCTCGGTAGCTACTGGTGAGCTCGATATCTTCACAGTCGTTCTCCATTCGGATTCTGCTTCATTGAGAGATCTACCGCCGGGTCGGTCAATCGTCCTCTCGCTCTTCACATCAATCCATCCTTATTCTATACTACTTCAATCACAATGGGAAAGTTAATCAAGAACCACTGGGCCCGCCTCATCATCTTGTCGGCTGCTGCATGTTCGTGCTCCTCACTTCATATATCGAGATATCAAGTTCTAACTGTATGCACAGATCAAATAGCTGCCGCTGTTGAAGGCTTCTTCTGGCCCAAGATATTCTGGGACTTCCTCACTAAGAACCTTGACGGCGCCGTTAAGCCCATACCTGCCCTCCAAATCATCAACCTCCTCATGGGCATTGGGGCCTTGGCTTACGAATGGCCATTGTCCTTTATTGCCGGATCTGCCATCCACCGATCTATTGAAGCACGCCTCATTGTGTTCCCTCTCTTTGCTCTCGCGGCCGTCCTCCAATACCAGTCAACCAATGCGGCACTATATTATCTGATCGGAATGGGCGTATACTTCTGGGCATATAGTGAGGGCGAGGTGAGATTTGTGAGCTTAAAATGCTAGAAATAGTCACTGACATGTTGTATAGATTGTTTGTGCTGAGCCATGGACACTGCCAAAGCGTGGGGCAAGGCGGGGAATGGCCTGATTTAGATCTCCTCCATATCATGGACTTAATTATACCCCTTTTGCCCGATGCTCCATGTAGAGTATTATTGGGCCTCAAAGCTTTAAGGGCATAGCGCGGGAGTTTTGGTTGAATTTTTGGCTACTGTTACTTAAGTGATGTCAAGGATAGGACGTGCAACAATATTGGAAAATATAGTGGTCAGGTAGCTCTATCAAGTTCCTGTAGCCAACCTCTCCTCAAAACATGCAGGACATGTGATCATCCAACGTCCGTGTGAAGACCTCCTCTGTAATTAACAAGGCTAACACCCCATCCAAGGCATGTCGCCTTCAAGATAACGTGCCTTGAAGAGTGACTTCACGCGTTCTATTAGTACCCACGGTAACTGGACTATACACTGTGCATATTCTCTTGTCCATGCTACAACTGGAAGTGTCTATTTTGTCGTCTGCACCGAGAACTCGGCATAGGACTGTTCTTTTTCTATGTTGGGAAATCCTTTGTGGGATTTCGGGAACAGCGTTCATCTGCGCCATCGTGAACGAAAGGGACCAGGGAAGGATTCAAAGCGACATAACCGCAATTCACAGGCATTAGAAACCTGTCAAATATTATACAACGTATATTTGTACATATGGCACGGGCCGACCTTATCATCTCGTCGAAACTCCACAGCGCTACCAAGTATCCGTTTATACAGTGGGAACAAGGCCTCCAGTCATCAGGATCAGACTTAAGACTTCCGTCCATTCTTAGCAATTGCAACAACATTCCTTAAGGTGCCAAACGGTAAAACATCCGCGATCCTCCTCGCACCAGAGAACAGCATCACCAACCTATCCATGCCGCAACCCCAGCCACCTGTGGGCGGCATACCCCACTCCAGAGCCTCAATATAGCTTTCATCAACACCAAACTCGACCACGGCTTTTCCTTCTTGATAGCTCAATTGCTTTTCGAACTTCCTCCGTTGCTCAAAGGGGGAATTCTCTTCCTCGTAAGCATTGACGAACTCGCGGCAACCGATAAAGAGCTCCACACGGGCTGCCACATGTTGGCCAGAGAGAGGATCAACAAAAGATTTGGACAGAGGCGAGAGGGCCTCTGGATGATTTATGACAAAGCTGGGACGCTCACAGAGGGGTTCGATATACGTTTGAGCAAGAATGTCTAGCAAGCGCGGCAGGGTTGGATTCGGAGGCAGTACAATACCCGCGTCCGAAAAGAGAACAGAGAGGTTGGCGGCAGCATCAGGAGAGGAAAGATCAGGCAGAGGGCGGCCGAGAGCCTTCTCGATAGTTGGGATGAAAGGGACACGCTGGAACGGAGAATTGAAATCGATGTTTGGCGGTGAGATGGAGGGAAAGTCGTGCTCTCTTCTCTCTCTAGTTAAAGCCGCAAGATGCTGGAATAACCGCTCTGTTCTTGAAATGAGGTCTTCTAGTGTTGCGCCGACTTCGTAAAATTCACAAATTGTGAACTCTGGGTTGTGTGTCGTATCGACGCCCTCGTTTCGGAAGACTCGGCCTAACTCGAATATTCTCTCATTCCCTCCTACAATCAATCGCTTGAGAAACAGTTCTGGGGCAATTCTAAGCCTTAACGACGTATTAGACATTTCGTTCGCCACAGTCTCGAAAGGTCTGGCAATGGCTCCTCCAGCCCCAACGTTGAACATCGGTGTTTCCACTTCCATGAAGCCATCTTCAATGAGAAATTCGCGAACTGTCTGAGATATACAAGCCCTCAGGCGTAATATATCTCCGGGTTGGCGATTAATCAGCTGATGTACATGAGGATGCCGTGCCAGTGTCTCGGAGTCCTCAACCGTTTCAGGAACTTGATGTAAAGAAGGCGAGAGAAGCTTCGGAAGCTCAACCGCAAGTATGGAGAGCTCCTGAGTTGTGCTCCGCGTAGGGTGCCCGGTGATTGCTTCTGGCAATTAGCCGCTTTATTTCTGAACCAGACGTGAAGACTCACAGATCCAATCGCCTCTTCGTAGTATTTGCTTGAACTCTTTGTACTGATCGGAACTTATCCCATTGTTGGATAGTATTCTAAAGTTGCATAGAACTTGTAGCTTTCGATGTTGACGCTCGATGTCAACGAAGATTAGCTTGGATCCTGCAAACCGCACCGAGCGGACTCTTCCTGGGGTCATCAGCGGTACTCTGCGCTAATTAGGCTGATGGCTTTTACCAAAAACCTCGACCTTTGTATCCTCTCTCAGCTCGCGTGTCTCACTATACTGATCGATGAAGTCCTTAGGTGATAACTGTGTTATTCTGGGCTTTTCTGCCAGACGAGGATGGTACTCTCGGAGGGGTTTCACATTCTCGAGCTGAGATATGCGTCGTTCGACATCGTGGGTCGAGGGAAGGGATGCCTTGGCGTCAAGTACTGCGCTTCCTGCAAATCGTCTTTGGACGACGCGATAAACTTGAGCATACTCAGGGTGTGTCGTAGGATTGAACCTTCGGTAAAGGTAAGGTCGGAGAAACCGACAGGCAGTCCTGCTCATGCTTGTGCCTATTAGCTTATGCTGAGCAGACTTGGAAACCAATCTGGCATATATTGAGAGTGAAGTAAAATATTGTCAGAAGTAATAATGAGTGGTTGAAATCAAACGCTTGAATGAGCGTCATTCGCAACGGTTCTTGAAAGTAGCATCATTCAATCCAATTAACATAAGAAATGTAGGAAATTATGGCATACCTGTCCCATAGCCAAGTACCGTTGGTCGATTGAGGAAACCAAGGAGACGTCGATTGATGAGCTTAGAGATTTCCGAAGCACGTGCGTCCGCGGTCCAAGCTCCAAATTTCATTCAGGAACATCTACACAGGTTCCTTTACCGGCATCCATTATTTACACCCCAATTTCAATCTTCAGGCCCAGCAACTTCCAAAATGTCGTTTCTCTTCGGTGGCCAACCCAAACTCTCTTCGGAGCAGAAGATTGCTCAGGCGGAAGCCGAGATTGACATGGTCTCCGACATGTTCAGCCGGTATGCCTCTAACAGCCCCTTCTTTCGAAGATGCTTCTAGCAGGATTTTCTCTTTCCTCAAGTATTTTGACTGACCTTTTCATATAGACTAGTCCAGTCCTGCTCGAAAAAGTGTCTCGACAAAGATTACCGCGAACCCGACCTCAACAAAGGCGAGTCCGTCTGCTTGGATCGTTGCGTCTCAAAGTTCTTCGAAGTCAACGTCAAAGTCAGCGAGAAAATGCAGGGAGAAGCTGCTCAGAATAGAGGAGGAGGAGGAGGAGGAGGAGGAGGTGGAATGTTCGGTGGCATGTAATCAATGGGAGGTGGTGCATTGACTTCAGCGTCACCTGCAATAGTCGACATGAAATCATCGTGATTGAGTCCCAAAAAAAGAATGTTGCGGTGTGTGGATATATCAACAAGTGTTTGGGCTGATTTCGATGGCGTAAAGGCTCAATTCAAGTTCAGCATATTGTATTGTATAGGACGGTCTACATCCTTTAACCACTTGGAAAAGGTCTTTTCTCTACTCATAGACAGCTTTGGTGGTTTGGGTATAGGAGGATATGCATATTTCAATCGGGGTTCGCATGAAAATATTGTACATGTGTGATTCGCACATCGGTGGAGTTTGTCAAGTACTTTGAGTATCCTTTAGAAGGTGCCTCTAGTCCCCCTTAACCTCGCGAGGTTGCACCATCGCCAAGGGTACTGATAGTCCATCAAGTTTGAAACCAAGGCGAAGGATAAAACATAAAGAGAGTGTGCTGGTTCATGGGAATACTCATGATACCAGGCTGATGTTGGAAGAAAAGAAAGAAAGACAGAAAAAACCCAGAAAAGAAGAAAGGAATAAGGAAAAAGAAACAAAGTCGAAGATAAACAGCTTCGTAACTGTTCTCAGGGCAGACCAGTTCCACCAAGAGAATAGTCTCCACCAGTCAAATATCCAGCAGTTCAGTCGTCCAGACTTACCATCATAGTCATCCGATTCAAACAGACTTCAACAGATTCGGACATCCCAACGGTTCGAGCACGATTTTTGGTTGCGCTTTTTTGAGCAACATTTGTGGGCAGAAGTGGGCAGAAGTGGGCAAAAAATGCAAAAAGAAAGTGAAGTCCCATTGTGGGAACAATGGGACCCCAAAAAGCAGTCGTACGTACCTTGTCAACTTTTACTTGGTCGTCACATGAATACGTGACCGAAGATGATATCAACGTAGACGTAAGATCGCTCATCGATTGTCATTGCGTCGAAACCTAGACGTAGAACCATTTCCAGCCTGCGGGTCAGATAGGCGAAGGACGCCTCTGAGTCCTTCCAGGGTGCGGGTGTTCTTGCGCATCAACTTGAGGATGTGTTCCTCGGCAACTCGGGCCATCTGGAACGAATGATTGGCCTCCATCGCATGCCTCTGTGCTTGCCGTGCGTGTAATTCCGCTTCCTTCGTGGACCTGGTGATCTCTAATGCAAGCTGGTTTTGAAAGTTAGCAGAATAGCGGTTGAGAAGAGAACAACCACGTACCGTGACAAGTTGCGTCATCTTTAACCTCTCAGCAGAATCTTCGGGAAGACTGCTTGCCATGTCGCGGATCTCCTGGATAAGAGGTAGCATCGTAGATGGGGGCGCTCCGCTTGGTGTGCTCGGTGCGGTCGTTTCTTGAAGGGTAACAGCGCGATTTAACTTCGATCGTAGGATATTTGTTAGTAATCTCTAGAGAACAGTCTTACATTGTGGGATGGACTTACGCTACTGCTGCTTTCAAAAGCTTTCGGAATGCTACTTGGATTCAATGTGCCTTTGCTGTCACGCTTTTGAAAGAGGTTACGAATACTCTTGCCGAACTTGGTTTGGACCAAAGGTTAACGTCCGATAGACTTTGAGATGTTAGAGGTTCACTTACGGAGTCTTTGCTCTTTAGGTTTCTCTTCCTGGAATCAGTTGAAATGCGCGAGCGCATGGACCGTTCGCCAGATTTGAGGGATGGTCGATACGTCTGCCGGCCCAACTTCTTCACATCTGGGCCTTGCGTAAGAGGATGAGTTCTATCCGAAGCTAGTTCTCCGGATGGAACCTGATTGGGGCTTCCTCCTTTCTTGGAGGTATCCTCGTGCTTGTCGTTATGGGAGATGTACTTGTACTTATCCTTTTCGGAGACGATCTCGACCTTATTTTCCGGCGAGGCATCACCGGTGTTTTCTTCCTGGGAACTGTCTGCGAATTTGTTTCTTGGGGAAGAAGAGACCGTAACAAAATCTCTGCCCACCGGTGCATAGTACTCAATGTTTGAAGTCCTCTCAAGGCGCATTGCATTCGAAGACCGGACAGGCGTAGGGGGAGGTGCAGCTCCTTTCGTGGATGGCGAAGACTAGTGTTATCGTCAGTTACCTACAAAAGGACGAGCGACAGATCGTAGCTAGATCGCTTACCTTGTTCGCCAAATTGCGTAGCCCGACACTTCCAGTGCGAGCTGCAAGTGAAGAGATATTCTTTGAATTGCTGACGCGCCTGTGTTGAGGTTGTGGTACTCGGCGATGTCGGAACTCTTCTTGTCGCTTCGTAGGTTCAGGAGTGGGTCCCTTGAAGGACCTCTCGGACCTCGCTTGAGACGAGGTCTCAACATTCATATCTCGTGAGCTGTCACTGTCGCCTTTACTAATGACGCGGGCTTGTACAACCTGAGGCGCACCGAATCGGGAGCTGGTGGAGGAATGTTCAGCTGTTTGCTCCTGAGAAGGTAGGCGCCCTGTACGTAAGGATTCGATTCGGAAGGTCTGCTTTATAGATGCTCGGCGATCAACATTAATCCGCAGCGGCAGGATTTCAGGGCTATGACGATCACCCACTAGAACCTCATCTGCCTCCTCTTGGATTCTGAGTGTTGGACCTAACCCAGTGTGTACAGCGTGTGCGGAAAGATGTTTGACCCGAACGCCCGAGTCAAGGCTCGCACGGCGTTCCACGCCTTCCTCCACTTCGGTAGTAAGGTTTTTCGTTTGCGGAGAGGTAAATGGCTCGCAAGACTGAGGCCGCAACTTCTGCGCTTCTACATTGGTGAGGTACTCTGAAGAGCGATTCGGGCCCCCGCGCATGGTAGCGACTTCGGTTAAGACATCGTTCTGCTTGATCTGAAGGCCATAGTCCTGAATAGGAGACTTGGTATCAGAGTCAAAGGAAGCTTTGTTGTTGAGTAGTGGCCATACTGTTGCGCTTTTAGACATGTTATTTGGACGCGGAGCAGATGGCAGAGGCTTGCTAGACATTGACAGAGGCGCAGGAATTGGAATGGAGCTTCGTTTAGCTCGCGTTGAGAGTGAAGTCACACTTTCCCCTGGAGAACTGCAGCGGCTCGCGGGTGGCTCTTTGACGGGCATCTTGGTTGCGGTTGTGAGTGGTTCACGTGAGGCACGCTCGCCCAAAGAGGAGGTCCTCGGTGGATGTGATGCGTTTGTCTGCCAAAGAGTTAGTCGAATTCAAATTTGTCTTTGTATGATGCAATGGTGAGTAACGTATGAACTGAGGGAATTCAAATACCTTGAACTGGATGATCTCTTTATGCGACATCGCGGGGAATCTCTTCGCTGGCATGTTAGTTTTTGCAGATTTGGTCCTATTGGCAGAAAGGTTGTTATTGGCCAATAGCGCTCTCGATGTGAAAGACGTTGTATTGCCGTAGACGGGAGGCTGCTGAAACAGATTGTTGTTTGTAGACTTGGGCAAAACCTCAGGCGGCGAAGTCTTCTCAGGCTGAAGCGTTGGCCATTCTTGTTCCTCTGGCGTACCGGCCCCCACTTTCAGAGGTCTATCTCCAGCATCGAGGAGAGTACGACTAGGCTTCAGCGGGCTGACCGTTGAGCTAATCTGGAGGACTGGTGGGCTTGGAAGTGGTTTATCCAGCGAAACTGGTGTTGCGTTTCTTGAGGGTGGAGGCGGCCGTGTTGGTTGGACGGGCGTGGGCAATCCGGTTCTGTGGCCAGCTGTATGAATCCAGCTCTTCTTAGTGCCATTTGGCACTGTGGCTGCTCCAGGCGGACGCGGAAGCTTTGATGGCATTGAGGCCATAATTCCGGTTGAATTGGAGGAAAGATGAAGTGAGAGAAAGGAGAGAGAAACCGGCGATGAACGAACTTTGTGTTGTGTTTGAGCTCACGCGTTCGGCTGCCCTCACTAAACGCGGTCACGTCACGGTGATTCTTTTGTGCCTGTTCGCGTTTCTCGGTACCGGAAAAAAAATCGTAAGATCTATAGATAAATCAGGCAACTTTCAATGGTGAATGATATAGGCCCACATTTACCTCACGTGATCTATTCACCGTGACATTTCAGAGCTAATATCTTACGCGAAAGACATTTACTCTAGTATGAGATCAATGGGAGGATGATAGTCCCATTTTACGTACCGAAATGGTACTGTCGGCGTCCGCATGAAACATTTGAGCTTTGCTCAGGACATTGAAACGAGGTTGCCACTGTTCCACTTCACCTAAAGCACTATATGACCGGTTTTAATTTTGATGGAGATCACTTTGTCTGTTTATAAAGTAGCATTTTGATCATGATACATCTGGTCGTGGCTATTTGAGACTTTGCGTGAATGCTACTCACTGGGTCGAGTCTAAGCCGGGATAGTTGAGGTGCTCTCTCTGGGTTGGGTTGTAGTTAAAAGAGGAAAGCCTCAGAAGGGCAGTGGACCACTGTGCTAGTTCTTCTCTACTCCCCATGAGGTAGATTCAGAGTAAGACATGTGTGAGAATGCATACTTGGGAGGACTGAAGATAGAAACAAGTATTTTGATACTAAATAATTCACCACATGCAAAGAAGAGAGGCGGACCTCGAAGACTAGGACATGATCAAATGCGCTTATTCTCCCTTTCCTCCGTTAGGAACACTATATTCAAGCTCGGGGGAGGAAGAGAAAGAGGGATGTGGCTATGAGGGCAGAAAGCTCGAAGGTATTTCAGTGTATTAGAAATGTGCGGTGTTGGAAAAGAAGTCGTGGATTTCACACTATGAGAAAAGATTAGTAGTACCGATGCTCTTTTCCTGGTTTGACGTTTAGAAAAGGAAAGATGATGAAGGAAATGCCGTTCCATTCCAAGGGTTGGGATGCTGAATCTTGCTGCACTTATTTCCGAGAGCTTTGAAGTACTTAGGCGGCATGGGTCGGAGAAACGATAAACCGCTCCTAATACTTACGATACTAAGAACCTAACCTCTGGCCATTTCAAATCATCAATTTAACTTTGGAATACCGACGGTCCTGAATACATGGCTTCATAGACCCGACTCACCATGGAAAACAGCCACAAAGCCCAGAAAGAGGCCTTTGTGTCCAACCTGACTGGAGGCTCGGTCTGGGAAATCAACAATGTCGTTCTTGTCGCGTCCGTATGCACACCCTCTACGCGTCTGAGAACGGCACTGCTAAGTTGATTTTCAGTCTTCGGTGTTTTTGTGGTCAGCCCTTCAGTCAAGATCACGCCTGTTTACTCCTTATACCCCAGCCGCCGCTTTAGTCGATTTCCTCCTTAATTGCACTACAATCTTGTTCGCAACAACCCTATACTCTTCTGGACCATCACTGCTCAATGGCCTCCTCCTTTTGCCCGCAATCTATATATATTCCACCAATCGGCCGGGACGCAGGCAATCTAGGCCTCCAGAAAAACCGGACGGAGTTGGGGCATCGAGCCAGGAGCCACTCCCTGTCAAGCCGTTCATAACCCACTATCGGGGGTCTATGATTGTCACTACTTGTGTAGCAATACTTGCAGTTGATTTCCGAATCTTCCCGAGACGCTTCGCCAAGGTGGAGAATTGGGGCACATCGCTGATGGACTTGGGTGTTGGATCATTCGTGTTTTCATCCGGAGTTGTGTCGGTGCGGTCCATATTGAAAGATAGAATGGCCGGCAGGTCCTCTACGCTATCTCGTAGACTGATTGATTCTATGAGACATTCGTTTCCTCTCTTGGTGCTAGGGATTATTCGGCTCCTCTCTGTCAAAGGCCTCGATTACGCCGAGCATGTCTCCGAATATGGTGTGCATTGGAACTTCTTCTTTACCCTCGGTTTCCTTCCACCCTTCGTCGCGATGTTTCAGTCCGCCTTCAACACCATCCCTTCATATGCTGTTCTTTCATGCATGCTGGGCACAACCTATGAGATCTTTCTGAACTCCACAGATTTGAAGGCATTCATCTTAACCGCACCTCGCACTAACCTCCTGTCACAAAATCGAGAAGGAATCTTCTCATTTCTGGGCTACTTAGCAATATTCATTGCTGGACAATCAGTAGGACACTATGTGCTTCCAAGGCAGCAACGAATTCGTAAAGGAGCCTCCAAACTAGAGATACTCCAGCAGTCCATTCTAGCACAACTCGCCGCATCCACGATTATATGGTCTGCGCTTTTCCTCTTCTCCACTAGCTACTACGGACCAGGCCTCGTCGTATCTCGACGCCTAGCAAACTTACCGTATTTTCTCTGGGTGGCAGCCTTCAGCAGTGGACAAATCACTCTATGCTGTGCAATTGAGACGCTGTGCTTCCCTGACATTCACAAAGCCGCGGACAAGGCAACAGAGACGCGGACATGTAAAGAAGCTACAAGTTGTATTCTTCATGCCTTCAATCGGAATGGCCTGGCCATTTTCTTAGTAGCCAATTTGCTCACCGGTCTGGTCAACTTGACTCTGCCGACGTTGCATATGGGGAGGATGGAATCCATGGCTGTCTTAATGGCTTATATTTCTGCCATATGCGCTATTGCCATCGGTCTTGATTGGAAGAACATTTCCATCAAGTTGTAGAATAAAGACTCAATGACATGCATAACGACATCAGTCGCCTACCATATATTGAATAATGCAGTTTGTACATGTTGTGGTTTTTGATGTCACAATCTCCCAGTGTGCCAAGCCTGCACTTCCGCACCTGGTCCTCTTCAACTCCTGCAATACACGACACCCACAATGGCATGGGCACGAAGTCTTTTGATGTTCCATGTTACACGATTCTGAACTAAATCTCTAGCTAACACAGCTACCAATATGTCCACACCAGCATCCAAACGCCGCCGAATAGGCGATGCGTCCAATGCGCTCCACAAACCATTCAAATCGCCCTTTCGCACACCATTGAAGCATTCCCAGGACGCCGAGGCTAGCCCAAACCAAGCAATCTCTCAAACTCAAATTCAATCTACACAAGTTTCTTTAGATGCCGTCGTAGGTGGCAAGTCAACGATAGAGACTGCACGTCTAGGTTCAACCTCGGAAACCCCATCCGCAAGTAACCCACCAACTCGCGCTCTCCACCCAACAAAGCCGAGAGCCAAGAACCCACCCTTCCGCTCACGTCTCACCTCCTCCCACACTCACAGCACCTCCTCACCCAGCACCACCCGTCAAATCCTCCACCTGCGCACCGAAATCCAAACCCTCACACAAGCCCATACTCTCGCTACGACGCCCACAGATACAGACCTCGAGCGGCTGATTGACAAATGGAGGATGGCATCTAGAGCAGCAGCTGAGGAAGTGTTTGCTGGGACGAGGGATCGAGTGAATAGGATGGGCGGGGTGGGGGCTTGGAGGGAGAGGGAAAGGGAACAGAGGGAGTGGAGGGGAAAGTGGGATAGGGAGGACATGCAGAAAATGCCCGCCAATGGAGATGCGGAGGTCGGGGATAGAGGGGAGTATGAGGGGGATGAGGAGGAAGAACGGAGAGATGAAAAGGAGGTATTGGGTGCGGATGACGACGTGAGTATTGAGCTTTAGATGAATGGGAATGGAAGAGGAGGTGGTTTAAGGGTGCTCTGGCTTGCGTCGAATTTATTGCTAACTGTCAATCGTAGTCTTTTACCATGGACATGATGCTACGGACGCTGAATATCGATCCTACTGTTATCGGCTACGCAGAATCATCATGAAATGGTAATGGCGACTCGAGAATATGAGCTAGGGTAAGCTCTTCGGGCACTCCGACATCTAAATGCGGCGGAAAACTTATATGACTGTCACTTTCTGAGGTTAGATCTCCCACAGCCGCAATTCATCTGGTGAACGAACCTTGCTGACCTTAGCCTGGGTATTACAGTTCTCATTCTGAAATATATTAGACTCTTATGACATCGCTCTCGAATCTAACTAGAGACAGAATGTTACAATTGTGTTGATCATTTGTGCAAGACAATGAAGATGTGCATCACATGAGATTGAAAGATGTCACGAAAATACTTGATAAACGGTCTTTTGAATCTGAATTTCGAACGCACTTTTGATCTGTCATTCTGACCGTATTGCGATAGCTGAAAGGGTGTTTTACAATACATTCGAAATTTGATACCTAACTAGAAGACTTCAATGGAGTCCGTACCTAGTAAGGGAGAAGCATAGGCTTTTACGGGCACATGCCAATCCGCAATGCAGACAAGCCCGTCTGATGTTTCTTTCGAAACTTTTAAGAGAGTGGTATCGTGCATCAAGGAGGACAAAGTAGAAGCCCCTTTCTAGCACATCGAGAACAACAACTAAAGAAAACCGAACAGCTGTTCCTAGTGAGCCTACTTTAGATCATTTGACGACCTTTCGCAAACCAACGGGTACTAAGCATACCGAAAACCGAAAACATGTGTAATATCCAGAAGGAACCAATATGCTATCCCAAAGGATGCGAGTCGCTCCCTATCAACTTTTGCGATTCGCTTCTGAACCGCTAAAGCGCCGTTGAGAAAGTCGTCACGTCGTTAGATATGCATGCAACAGTTTTAGGACTCTGTGCGAAGTCACTGTCACCAAGCGTCGCTTCCAACGCCCCGCTGCGACTTTATCAGGTCATCGTAGGCGTCAATTTCTTCCTGAGTGGGTCGAGCCTCCATGCCTCTGTAGCGGATGGGGTCTTGACCCGGCCGGCGGATAAGTTGAAAGCTGTGAATGGCTTTGGAAGCGTCGAGAATCTTGTAGCTGATGACGTCGTATAGACCATCGTAGCGAAAGCCACGGACAGGGCGGTAGACGTTTTGGTCTTTGCTAAGGTTCCACGAGCGAATGACCCTTAAGCAAGCGTTAGCGGTCTCCCTGAGCAGGTGAACGAGGAGAGGAAACAAATATACCTGACGGGTTGGCGATCATTCTGCGGCGTCTCGACTGTCTCCATCATACGCTTTGTATTCTTTATAGATGTCAGTAATCAGTACGAAAATCAGATAATTAGAATGCGGCAAATACCTCTGTGAGATTCTCGTCAGTAGAATCAGTGCCCCGATACCAAATTTCATTTCCGTTATCGATATCGCCGTAGTGATTGCCACCGGACAGAACAATAGAATAACAACCTTTGCCTGTCTCACCGAAGATACCACCTTGAGCGGAACCGTGGGCACCATCACGGACAGTGCAGAGCTGAGTTGGCCACCATTGACCATTGACCAAGTAACCTTGCCCATAGTATTTGGCAGACTGTCTGCCAATGAATGACTTGTCGATACTATCTGCGTTCCGCTTGGCCGCCTTTCCTTTTCCCTTTGCAATGACAATACCCCGCATAAGGTCAACGGAGAAGACTTGAAGTACCCAGCGGTTGTACAACTGTTCAGCGTCGGCACGCACATCCCACGGGTAATTCACGCCTTCGCTGCATTTGAAATCGAAGATCTTAGGCAAACCAATCTTGTTCTCGAGCATGCGAGCCTTTTTGACGATGGCCGCATTGACCTCACGGAATTCGAGCCTATGAAGTTTGATGCGTAGTTCGTCGAACAGACCCTTAAGTTCCACACCGCGCCGAGTCTCCTGGCATCGTTTCATGCATTCTTTGAAACTAGATAAAGTTGTTTGGGTTTCCGAAACTGATGAGTCCCGAAGCAATGCTTGTGCCATGTGGCCAAGAATGTTCATTTTCGTATACCATTCTGGTAAAACGCGTCCCTCAGAGGCGCGCTGCGTTTGAGCTGGAACTACATCGACAGTGGTGATATTGTCTTGATGGGACGCACGGCGTGGTTCTTCTTGACGAGAAGCTCGACGAGACTCCTGTGGGCGGACTTCTGATGCGTTTCTCTCTGGGCGAGAGGCGCGTTGTTGTTCTTGCGGACGAGCCTCAGTTGCGATGCTACCCTGACGAGAGGGACGCTGAGGAGCAGCTGAAGAGAGTCGAAACTCTGAAGGGAGAATGTCGAAACGAGATCCCTCTCTTGGCTTCTTGGTGACTCGCGACCCGGTATTGGCGTTGGAGTGCGGAGAAGCTATTTCTGTTAGGCTCCTCAAAAGCTCTCCGTCCTCATGCTCGTCAGGTATAACAGAGTCGGCAGAAGGGCTCCTATGACGCTTTCGCTGCTTGATGTCAGATTGACGTGGATCTACAGAGAGGTGATCCATCTCAGTATTGAGGGTTCGAGGAACGGGTGCTTCACCGCGCAATTCTCGCTCATGTGCTTGTTGCTTTGCTAGGTCTTGAGCTTTCATCCACTGCATGTATTTTGCGTAGCCAGCTCGCTCTTCTTCACGAAGCTTCTCCATTTCGGCGTCGAATTCGTAACCCATTTTATCTTCTGATTTGAGGGCGTTTGTAAGAAGAAGAAAAGGTAAGAGTAAGAGAATGCAATCGAAGAATGAAGCCTCAAGTTGTGGTGAAGTTGGCACTTTGACCAGCAGAGCAGACTTCCTTGAAGGTACTGGGAGTGTTCGATTGGCTGGAATGCTTATAGGCGAAGCTGGATAGCCGTAGCCGTTTACAACAACCTCAGTACAACGGAATGAGATGGGCTTTGCGAACAGCTGTAACAGCCGTTGGAATGGCAATGGTTAGCAGAAGGTGAGGTGGTTGGCGTTGTTCGTGGTTGGCGGTTTGCCACCAATATCTCAATCTCAAAACTCCTAGGTAGGTGTGCTCGTAGAGATGCTTCACCTAACGTAAAAAAGGGTTGACACTAACCTGTCTGCTTGTTTGATTGAAATATTGCAGATCAGCAGACAAGTTTGGTGGACACTGCAACTTCGCTGGCAGAAACGCTTGAGTTGAGTCAGTGTGTGCGGTGATTGTGAAAGTAAAGGTGCGTGCTGAGTGGTAAACAAGCTACCTAGGTAGATAAATATCTTATCTGCACGTGACAGCGTGAAACCGCTTCTGGGAACTGGTAGATTTAACAACAAGTAATTTAGCAGGTTGAGCTTTCATTTTCCCTGCAAGTACAATGACAGCTGGCTAGGCGGGCGATAATTTGACATCAGCTGAGAGCCATATACTCTCGTAGAGTCACATTACCAACATCAAACAGTTTACCTATAGGAAGAGCAAGAGGAGTAGTTACGAGGTTGATATGTAGCCCAGTTTTCTGCATTTGCTTATACCTAGTGTGCGCTTCTTAGTCTCTGATGTCGGAATAGGAGTGTTTGACGGATCTATGGCTAGATATGCAAGCCCGGCCTGTAACAGTGATTGAATGTCTAATATGTTGCTTTGTGCGATACCTACATGACATGGCTCCTACCATGTTTTAATTTTCATCTGTGTAAAGGTTAAGATGTTCCAATCTTCGTTAGTAGATTGAATAGTTTTTGTTTGGGAGGAGAAATTAGACTTAGTGAAAAGCCTATAACTCATGCCCTCAAACTTAACTTACTCTAGCTAAGACCTGAAAGACTCATCTTTACTTCCCTATCTAATAACATGATAAGATGATATTTTACTCCATAGAGAACTAGATAATAGATAGATAGAGTTCCTCGACGTTATCCCTAGAGTTAAACTGCGCCGCATTTCTAAATGAGATGAAGAATTACGAATTATGATTACTACGTTGTGGTGGATCCCAGTGAACGCATCGAGCCCTAAAGGCACGAGTGTCGTTGCATGTCTTCACGAACTAGAAAGGAACATCTCCAAGGACGTAAACCTCAAAACGCCGCGGCTATGCATGAAACTCCAGATCATCTCATCTTATCTCATATTCTCAATCCAACGGCGCTCAAACGCTCCACTAGAACCATTACCCGTCCGTTTTTCAACAACAACCTCCCCTCCTCCGTCCCGAAATCCTGAATACCTCCTCCCACTCCGTCAAGCCTCCACCACCAGCACCTCTTCCTTTCTTCCCTCTCCTCCGTCTAGCGCCCTCCCCGCCATCAACACCACTCTTCACACTAGCCCCATCATCAAAGCCTCCCCATCCTCCGCTATCCCCATATTGTATCCCACTCGCAGGATCATCGGGGTCAATTTCCCCTAGTTCAATCTTTGTTAGTATGGTTCTCGCCAGCCGATTAAATAGCTCGTCAACATTATCGCCCGAGAGCGCTGAAACTTCGACGGAGACGGGAATGCCGTGGGAGGAGGCCCAGCGGGAGGCAGTTTCGGTGGGTACTTCACGCCCTTCGGGAGCGAGGGTTGCAGTCGATTGGGATCCCAGGCCGATTGTGCTGGATCGATCGCGACTTGGGGGAATGGACGAGCGAGAGGAGAAGGAGGACGGTGTTGCTGGTATTCCGAGGCCGAATGCGCCATCCAGGCTTTCTCCTGTCCCAGTGCCAGCAGCCGTGCTCCCACTCCCGGCGTCCTCCACATCGACTTTATTACCGGCCAATATGACCGTCAGATTCGGACTTGCGAGCGCACGCGCATCATCCAAGAATGTCCCTAGACTTTGGAAGCTGTTGTACGAAGCGATGTCGTAGACGAGGATTGCACCCGCTGCGCCGCGGTAATAGGAGCGCGACACGCTACGGAAGCGTTCTGTGCCGGCTGTGTCCCAGAGCTGGAGTTTAATGCGTTTGGGAGGAGATCGGGAGGAGGGAGAGCCGATGCGGACGATTTTGCTAGAGAATTCTACGCCGATGGTTTGGGAGGAGAGGATGCGCCCTGGGGATTTGATGAGTATGCGAGGGTTTCGGGGATAGGGTGAGATACAGAGGAAAGTGGCTGGGCGCAGGAAGGAGGCAGGGCCGTATATTAGAAGTATGCCTACATTCGTTTTTTATGAAGCGGTGGAGGATACAGGATCTAAACGTTTGCAGGCGTTAAAGTTACAGTATGAGGTTTACGGAGGGAGTGAGACACGGCGTACTTTCCACAGCCGCTGGGTCCCAGCAGAATTATTTTGGCTAGATAATCGTACATGCTACCAAGTTCCTAGAAGGCCGTCAGACTCCAAGGGCTATATTTACAGTCGCGGTAATCCATACCTGGTCCCCTACGGTTGCAGTATTGGACCCAGAATTGGTGGATGCCGTTGACAGCGCTCGTTGGCGGACCATGATGAGGAAGACGATAAGGATTTTGGAGAAGTTTTCTAAACGACTCTGTACTTAAGGCACGTCCATGTGAAAAACAAGTAGTAAATGCGGGTGTGCAAAGATATCAACACAAAACCATGTCGAAGTTCGAAGTCAGTAGAGGTGGAGATGACGGTAGCAGTCGAGGAGCCTTGAACCAAACATCGGAGAAGGCTAGAGCCATGCTGGATTTGAATACGGAGCTTGATTGTCGCACGAAGCACGAAGCATTCTGTGTTTAAGATGCCTAGGTACTTGCTACTGGCCCGCGGTTTATTTGATGAATCAGAAGCCGATGCATCTACAATCAGGACCTCTAACGTAAGCCTCATGGTGCAGAAGGGGCATTTGGTCTCCGTTTAGGCCAGCATTAGCCTGTAGCCGCCGCATACGAAGCTGTACTTTCTGCAAACTGAATCCATCATGTTTGGCAGAAGCTTGTTTCTCATGCTTCCAAGCATGGACGATTCGAATTCCCATGGCCATCAGCAGAACCAAGATGCTGGTTGACATTTCGTACCTGGAGGCAATGCTGATACAATCGACGTCATGGCTTGACCGGAAGGCAAGCACGCGACCACGTATAAAAGTATTTCCCCCTGAGGCTGCTTCTCACCAACGCCACCATCCCGACGGCTGGCAAGCTGTTCTTGCAACTCCTTCGCTCCGCTGCAAAGCATAGACGAGTCGACATGGCCTGGTTTTCACGCCTCAACCCGACTCCGTCCTTTCCGCCATATGCCGGAAAATACAGAGTGGGCACTGTAGACGTAGAAATCCCAGTTGCCGACCTGGATCCCCCAAGCCCTGCTCCTACCGACGACATATCCACTGTAGCATTCCGCGTTTTCTACCCTTGCGCCCAAGAATCTCGTGAGAGGCCAGTAAGATGGATCCCAAGTCCACAGCGAGGCTACTTGGGAGCCTATGCCCGATTTCTGGGAGCCAATTCGACTTTAACTGATTTATTCACGTAAGGCGCTATGTCTCCCTGTTTTGGCTTCATGGAAACTGATCTGTCGAAGATTTACGCCGCAGTTGCTCTACTATACCACCATACCAGTCCACCGCAATGCTCAACTAGATGAAGCACCAACACAATCACAGAGATGGCCCGTCATGCTGTTCTCGCATGGGTTAGGTGGTTCTAGAAATGCCTACTCCCACATCTGTGGGTCTATATCGAGTCACGGAGTCGTTGTCATTGCACCAGATCACCGAGACGGCAGCTCTCCCATCTCCTACCTTCGTAAAACAGATACTACCGAGGCAAAAACCATAGGCTACAACAGATATCCTCATAAACCCAGCCCCGAAGTGTACGGGGGCAGAGACGGACAGTTGAAGATCAGATTGTGGGAACTTGGCCTTATTTACGATGCACTCCTGAAGATCGACAAGGGGATTACAGTTAAGAATCTTGATCCTAATACAAGAAAGAAAGAGCCCGTAGATGTTTTGTCAAGATTCCAGAATCAATTGAATGTACATGAACCGGGTTCTATCTCATTTGCGGGACACTCTTTTGGCGCCTCTACAATGGTCCAACTCGTTAAATCTACTTTCTATCACGAGTTTAACGAAGAAAAGGAAGGGTACACACCTCTGTTCACTCCATCGCCATCTTCGAGTATCGTGCGGCAGATCACACCAAATAATCCAGTCATAATGCTTGACATGTGGTGCCTCCCCATCCAGAGCCCTTCCACAGCATGGCTTCGGGATAAGCCCATGCCCTGCTATGCCTCTTCTCGCGGGGGCACCAGTCTCCTTGCTATCCTCAGCGAAGCCTTCTACAAATGGGAGTCCCATTTTCAAGAAACCAAACGTATCCTCTCCGAATCCCCGAGCTCAAGCAAACCGCTGCATACAAAGCCCGGACCGCACTTCTTCTACCCAATTGCTTCGGCTCATCTTTCACAGTCAGATTTCGGAATCTTGTTTCCGTGGGTGACAATGAAGTTTCTCGGCTCCAAAGAGCCGGAGAGAGTGTTGAAGCTCAATACCCGGGCGACACTTCAAGTTATGAGGAACAGTGGCATTGAGGTTGCGGACACGACTGCGAAGGACTTGGAAGATGATGAGAATTTGGGCGATATAGAAGGAGTTGTTTCGAAGACCAAAGAGCAGGACTGGAAGATATTGACGACACAGGCCGGCACTGTGAGAGGCTGGGTTGCGTTGACCGTCGACCCGGAGCCTGGTAATATTCCCGGTTTGGAAGGGAAACCTTCGGATATCACAGTTGAGGGCAGTAGCCTAGGTGAGATGCTCGAACAGTAGAGACTGTGAGCTTGGATTCCGGTAGGGTCTGGCGTTTTGGTTGTTTTATTGGCAAAGCATGGAGGAATATAGACTTGACACATATTAGCGGTGCATCTGATATCCTAGACCGTAGGCATTAGAGGACATTGGCATTCACACAATTAGACCATGGACATCATCTACTGGTAGATTCAATATTGATATTGACATATATGTACCTATGGAGAACTTTCTACCCAAGGAAACGAAGCTATGAACAGTGGCGAAAGAAAACGTTCTTTGGTATTCTTCCCTCCCGACTAACTCCAAAAACCAAAATTCATACAGAAGACAATAACTCGCCTCTCACACCTCCCCCATATCCCTCAATGGCGTATACTCAACGTCTTCCCTCTTCCTCCCCCTCTCCCTAATCTTCTCACCCACCCACTCCCGAACTTTCCTGACCATACTCTCGCCACTATGCACCCTCATCTCTCGCTCTCTTTCTTCGTTGCTTAATTCAGCGCCAGGGTCCAACACGGCAACCTTCAACCACTTAGGTCTCTTCCACCACTTCAAATGTAATGAAGAAGCTACCACACTAACGGATGAACAGGCCATGGCGAAGCCAGCGGCCATAGGATGAAGCGAGAGACCCCAGGGAAGGAAGAACCCCATGGCGAAGGGAAGACCAATGAGGTTGTACATGCATGCCCAGGCCAGGTTCAGCTTTATCCTATTGAAGATACTCTTCGAGAGGATCAGAGAAGCTGGGATGGCAAGGAGGTCGGTTGTGCTCATGAGAACGATGCTTGCAGCTTCCATAGCGACATCCGTACCAGTCGAAAGGGCGATACCGATGTCGGCGGATGCGAGAGCGGGAGAGTCGTTGATGCCATCTCCTACCATAGCGACGACGCGACCGCGGGATTGAAGGTCGGCGATGATTTCTTTTTTGTCGGAGGGAGTGGCCGAAGCATGGACATTGGCGGCATCGATACCGACTTGAGAGGCAACAACAAGGGCCGAAGAACTGGTATCACCTGTTACGATGGATGCCGATATGCCGAGACGAGAGAGGGCGAGGACCATGGCACGAGCGGATGGTTTAATAGTGTCGGATAGGGCCAAGGACCCGGTATATGTAGTACCGATGGCCGTGTGTATGGTTGTGATGCCTGCGGAGCGGTTCTGAGGCACGGATCTGGGATTGGCGGTGCCTACGGGCGTGATGGGGACTTCATCCAGAGTCTGAGGCACAGAAACGCCTTCAGATGAAAGATAGGTTGCATTTCCGATGAGGACGCGGTAACGTTTTCGTTCAGGGGAAATGGCAGCTTCGACAGACGCCGCGATGCCTTTGCCTACGACAGCTTCGAAATCGCCTACACTGCCATCAAGACCTGCCTCCGGGCCGAGTCCAAGATGATCCTTGGCTGCACGGACGATTGCTTTAGCAATAGGATGTTCGCTGCTATTCTCAGCAAGACCGATGAGCGTCCACCAAAGACGAGTTTTGGCAGCGTCGCTGGTCCAACCTCCTCGAATGTCTGCCTTTGAGACACTCATTTTCCCGACAGTGAGAGTACCGGTCTTATCCAACACGACGTGATTGATCGACGTGGCCGTTTCCAGCGCTGCACCACCTTTGACCAGAATTCCTTGCTCGGCTCCAACACCAGTACCAACCATGACGGCGGTAGGTGTAGCGAGGCCAAGTGCACAAGGACAGGCGAAGACAATGACAGCGATGCAAAGCTTGACGCAGACCATCAATTTCCCGCCACTGGCATGATCGAGGAAAACCTTCGGAGGATATGGAAGAACATGGCTGAGGACCATCCAAGCGACGAAAGTAGCGAGACCCAAGGTGATGATAATGGGGACGAAGTATCCAGCGACAGTGTCGGCAAGTCGCTGAATGGGAGCACGGCTTGTTTGGGCCTCCTGAACTAATCGCACAATCTGGCTGAGTTGTGTGTCCCGCCCTGCTCGAGTGACAACAAAATCCAGCCGACCAGCTCCGTTCACCGTTCCGGCCATCAAAAGCATTCCTTTCTTCTTGAGAATCGGCATAGCCTCCCCAGTGACCATACTCTCATCAATGTAACTTTCGCCGCGTGTGACTGTTCCATCAGCCGGTATTTTGTCTCCAGGTTTGAGGATGACTACATCTCCGACCTCGATAAGTTCGGTTGCGATGACTTTTTCTTCCGCGGCATGGCCATTCATATCATCATTGCCGCTCTTCTCGTCAGACATGTCCCACCCTTCAGCTGCCTTTGCAGCAGCGATGGGATCTGCGTAGATGGTAGCCATGGAAGGAGCCAAAGACATCAGGCGGGATAGGGCTTTGGAGGTTTGGCCCTTTGCCCTGTTCTCTAAATATCTTCCCAGAGAAATAAACGTAATGAGCATAGTGCTCGTGTCGAATAAGGTTGTAGGCCTTGTATGCGGCGGAACAAAAACAGAGACAAGCATAGATGCGACGCTGAAAAAGAATGCTGCTGACGTGCCTAGAACAACAAGGACATCCATGGTAGGTGAGCCATGCTTCATAGATTTGAATGCAGATTTGTAAAAGCGTCTGCCAATGCCGAATTGTACAGGAAGAGTGAGGATGAGACATACGACGTCACCAAGCCAGATGCCATGTATAATGGGAATAGAGCCATAATCGAGGAATGGGAGAACCATTGGGAAAACCATGCTTGTCAAGAAGACGGGTAAAGCAAACATCGCTGAAGTCCTGAATGCGCGCCGCCACTCCTGGATCTCCTTAGTCTTAGCGAGAGATTCTAATTGGGCATTATTGTCGTCTGAGTCGGCTACCAAGGCGTTGTATCCAGTCTCTTCAATAGCCTCGACAATTGCGCGAAGCCCGACAATTGCGGGTTGACGTGTAATGGTGGCACGCGAGGTATTGAAGTTAACGCTTGCTGTTGAGACGCCTGGAACAGCTCGGATCAAAGACTCTAGTTCTGAGGCAGATTTCATATTCGGCAATCCGTATATCTTCAGGTGTATCGGTGCGTTCGATGATACAGTCTGTGCACTTCCATCTACTGATGATATCACTTTGGCGTCGAATCCTCGATCCTCGATGGTTTCCACTATCTGCGCTTCGGAAAGCTTCGTGGGATCATGAACGATAACTGCTCGGTTCGCAAGTAGACTGATATTGAATTGGAAAACGCCGTCTACATCTTTGAATCCAGACTCGATTGCTGAGGTGCAAGCGCCGCACGTCATGCCCTCAACCGCAACAGTTGTTGTGAGTGTTTTCCCTTTCGAACTACGACGGGTCTTTGGTTTTGACGGCGAAGTAGTCGCCGTATCCAGGACTTTTGCGTCGAAGCCTGTATCTTCGATAGTTTCTGCCAGCTGTTCTGGGGAGATCTCCTTAGAATCATGTTCAATAACGGCCCTTTCCGATAGAAGTGATATGCTGAATGATTTGATCCCTGCGACATTCTTGAACGCACCCTCGATCGCGGAAGTGCATGCGCCGCATGTCATGCCTCCAACAGACAAGGTTGTGGTAGAAGTTTGTGGTTCGTCCACGCCTTCATCCTCCGAATCGCTCAAGAAATGATCCTCCGCATCTTGTGGCACACTCGCAAGATCTGTCGACAGAACGTCCGCATCGAATCCGCGATCTTCTATTATCTCCTTGATCTGTTCTGCCGACAGCCTATTTGGATCGTGAGAAACGACAGCACGCTCCATGACCAAACTGATGGACACATTTCCAACACCGTCGACACCTTGGAAGCCCGTCTCGATAGAAGAAGTACAAGCTCCGCAGGTCATACCCTCGACTTTGAGAGTCGTCGTGGCCATGTGGGCAGTTTGCCCTTTGCTCGAAGGCTGCGCTCGGGGGTTGCGGGATAGAGATGTGTCGATATCGCGATTCGACACAGGTAGGTACGACGGAGCCATGATGGCGAGGTTTGTCGGATGGAGGGTGGAGTACTGTGGCCCACAAAGGGCTTGTCTTACTCTATAGTTGCCAGATTTGGTACGGAGTGGCGGAAGGATATTGTGATTATATATGGCGCAGGGTTGAGCGATTACAAAGACAGTAGGTTACAAAGGAGCGATGGCGCGAGCGCGAGAAAGCAGCGAGAGAAATGATGGATGAGGGTAAGAATTAAGGATATCAACAAGCAAAGAAGGCCAGCTTCCGGGGCGTAGGATCACGACAGTAATAATAGAAGTGTTCAATAAGCCACCTTGGTCGGGGAACCGATTTGATGCCGGAACTACAGGCCCCGCTAGAAACGAAAGGGGTTTACGGTGACCTGACCAGCGCCGCTTGACAGCCAGCTGCACCTGAGAAAGAATTGGATGAAGGATGCAAAGAAGAATGAGGCTTCTCGTGAGGCCAAAAGAATTGTCACCGGCTTTGATTTATCACTTCTCCAAGAAGGACAAGCGATCCAAGCTTTGTTTTAGGCTTGGCTTATCCCACCGCAGGCGAAACCGGGACGTGTTTTACCAACGTATGATTTCCTACCTCCTTCGTCTCAGCACCGCTGTCTTTTGGCGCTGCACCTCGAACTCGACACTCCCAGCTGCAGGTACCAACACTATCACTACAAGGGGCCCTGCGCCTGGCCCTCTTCTGGACCACTGCTATCTGTCTTCTGCTTTGATCAAGTAGTTCTCCCAATCTTCCGTGATCGTCAATGCTGGTTCGACCTCCCTTTGTATGTCGAGATGTTTCAAGACCGGAGAAGCAGATGTCCAACAAGCCCGGGTTACACAATTGACAGGCATCGTTATCTGCGGCAGCGCCACCATGCGCTTTCTATGAACGGGCGCAGAGAGGAACGAGCTATCATTGCTGAACATCATTGCTGAACAGTTGCCGAGACTGTCAAGGCTCGGACACCGAGTCCTGTAGAGAATACGAATCCACAGTTAGGCCAGCTCCGGCCTGTTTTAGCAGAGGTTAAGACATGAAGTCCTCGTGAAGCCTACCGCGCAAGACCCATTCTTGGCTTTTACCAGCTCGATGTTCAAGCTTATACGAGATGCGGAATTGAGTAGCAGCAACAGTGGCTTTCCTTTGTCCTGGTTCCAAGGTTGCAAAGGAAACAATCATGCACTAAGGTGAACTGTTATGATATGAGCAGAGATAAGAATATCAGAAAAACTGCTCAGATAGCCCCATCATCTCAGACTCTCACAACATGCTGGAAGTTGTGCCAACCAGAACAAGTGAACTGTATTGTATAGGATGAAGCACGTGAAAAAGATCTAATCTAATCTCATCTCCGGCCGATAGCGCCAAGGCCATCTTTGTGACGGGCAGCTGTTGACTGAAATACATCCCACAACCGCGAAAGCCACTACACTCCACTCCACTCCATTGAAACTCTCTACGAACCAGCCCACAGAAAACTCCAGCTTCGAGGCTATCATGGAGCAGACACGTGCTCTCAATGCTCTAGAGCCTTTCGTAGCTCTCTCCAAATCCGCAAATTCACCCCGCGCCGCAGCCGACCTGGTCACCCAAGCTACCTCAGCACCAAATACATATGTCTTCGCCGAACTACTACAGACGCCGAACATTCAATCATTAAGAAAGTCTGAAGAATATTCTCCTTACCTCGCTCTTCTAGAGATATTTGCTTGGGGAACATGGTCGGACTACAAATGTGAGCGAGCTCCAGACTGACTGCACATGTTAAGTTTTGGGCCACCAAGGCTGACGTGGCAATTCAGCAAACCCATCGTTACCAAAACTCAGTGCAGTTCAGCAACAGAAGCTTCTTCTCCTCTCATTACTACCACTCGCCCGCTCCCACAGCACCCTCACATACAACCACCTCATGACTGCCTTATCGCTCCCCTCACCACGAGCCCTCGAAGAGCTCGTCACAAAAGCGATCTACTCTTCCCTTTTGACTGCAACTCTTGACCCAGCCCATGGCAATGTAAATGTCACCTCCGTCGCCCCCCTCCGAGACCTCGCCCCCGGTAGCTTACCAGCCCTGCAATCAACTCTCACGACTTGGAGCCAACGATGCGAAGACGCCCTCACAGATCTTGACAAGCAGATGGCAGCAGTCAAAAAGGCAGCTGTACAGCGGGAGAAAGAGCGACGGAAGCGAGACAGAGGACTCGAAATTACGATGGCGGCCCTCGAAGAAAAGGGATCTGGCAAGCGCGGCGCAGGCTACGGAGATGACGGACAGGGCGGTGATGCTATGGATGTTGATCAGGAGAGTACCGGTAGGTGGGTCCGAAGCGCGAAGAGAGGCTCTGGGTTGGCTGGCTTAGGGGGCCGGAGGCTTTGAGACGGTGCCATCTAAGGGATATTTCGATGAAATGATGGATATATGAGCATATCGGACAGACGGTCGGGCAAGAGTTGCTGTCTGGTTTCTGGCTAACAGTTCTGAATTAGGAACCTGGGGCCTCATATGGTAAAATCGTCGAAGAGGAAGCTCAGCAATATCGCGCACCTTCTCAGTCTGGATGACAAGTGTGGGTCTTTGCGAAGACTCAGGAAACAACTGGCGAAGAAGGTATTGGTATGGGATAAACTGGCCAGAGCTGTGGCAGAGGTTACCTGCCTAGTAAAGGCATGGGTGGTAATCAAGTAGAACACTCATCTGTCGTCGAATAGAATTAGCATTGAAGAAGTCTACCTTCATAGTTCTGAAGCCCGTACGCTTGTTAGTTGCTAGTAATATTCGTGACAGATTTGTAAGCCTGTGGCTTTAATTATAGTCAAGAGTAGTCTCTCAATTCCACGTAGGAAAGTTTGGCATCCGAAAGCGGACTGTACATATAGTCCTTTGCATACAAACAACTACATGTTAATTACTAATATACTATATTTATATTTTTTTCTTTTTCTTATATGCCCTAAACTAAGTTATCATCTAAAGTTAAAATCAAGTTGGACATCAAGCACGCTTTCACTTTGAAGCCTTCTCACCGAGTTCAATTGAGCTGTGCAGAGGTAGCATAAGAACCTTTCTAGGAGTAAGCATAACTCCAAACATTCACGAAGCATAACTCTAGTTTGTATGTACTAGGTATGAATAAAAAGGGTCCTATTCTTCTTACTGATCCACATGAGAAATACAACTGGAGCCTAGAAGCAAGATATGGAGACCCTGAAAGACTTCACAACAGGCTTGAGCTAAGACTATAAGCTTCTTTAAGTATCTAGATGAGAGCGGGCATGCATTCTTATACCAGAGGAAATGTGTAGCTCCCGATTACTCTTCATCTTCCCCATCTGTCATAGACTCAGCGCGCCAAACTAGGTAAGTCTCTCAGCTATTTACACCGGCACTGAAAAACTAATCATGGTGGCGGGCATAAATCCAGGCCTTCAGGACCCAAGGTTCCAGCATATCACAATTGACCTCTACGCGCCCTCCCGAAGACAGTTCACGTCACGCAACCCGGTCCAGCTCTACAGGTTGTAAAGTATCCTCCCTAAATCTATATTGACATAGATTATAGACTTTTATGTACGTCAAGGCAAATACTAAGGTACTCCCCGTCCACGGTCACTTTTAACTACAACCTTCTATATGCTATCTCACAACCACGGTTCTCTGCAATGCTGATCCGTACAGTAGCGTAGGACTACATATTTTCGACCGTACCCACGGCGTTAGGACCCAACATAACACCCAAGTTTAGGAATTGGAAGGAGGAGGTACTTGATACGGAAGGGTCACCCGGATTGACACCAAAGCCATTATAACAGCAGAGAGCCCAAGACCAATAGTTCTACAGTTGTAAATACTTGGAGGCTACAATAGCTTACGCAGGCCCCGAGCCCCGCTGTCTAAGCTATATTGCCAAAGATATGTTTACCGCGGTCTGCGGAACGCGTTTGAGCTCAGCAAAGAGACGCAAATGGCTTTCCAATCCCTATCAAATCTATTTAGAATACCTTTTGATTTACCCATGATATTGAATGGGAAGAATCTTAGATATTTCTATTAAGAAGGAATTAATACGCATGATATATTGTAGACCTCTCAATACTAATCTGCTTCAATATCTAAGTTCTCAAGCTAAAGTTGGACGGGTAGCTGCCCCGCCGATATTAGAACATTTGGTATGCAACAATGTGGTGGACGGATGCTGAGGAAGTCGGGCTATTGCGATATCGGCAGTCATCAGAGGTACTTCTACACTATTAGTACAGCAGTCGATTGCTCTTTGAAAGCGGCAGTACTAGTCATGTGGAAAGCCAAATACTTCCAATCTTCCTTTCGCAGGGGCCTTACATCGGCGACTTTAGATTTGCAGAGATATCAAGCTAACTGTACTTACAGAACTATGGAGATTCGGCCTAATCCCTTATTATCAACTCCTTCAAATCGACTTCTTAACCGCATCAAAAAGATTTATTACTATATCCATGCCAAGGTATGCAGGGTAGGAGTATGCTGCAGGGTATGGGCACTGGCTTGGTTTAGTGATGCGAAGTGGCTTCGAAAGGGGGTGCAGAGGTGCATTGCGATATGCAGGAAGAAGGCACCGTAGAACGAGGGATTTCGAGTATGTGCTGCAGCTCCTCTGAGTTATAAGTGGTTGGAGGATGAGGAGATGTAGATTTTTATATTGTGGCATGGAAGATACTAGCATTACCTCATCACGCTCACCACGATGAACATCCTCCCAATGTTCCTTTGGATCCTTTCCAGCACGGAGACACTTCGAGCATTTCCATCCCGCGTAGGAATTAGTGCCTGGTGCTTTTTGAAGAAATCTACCTGGGTAAAAAAAGCTTGAAAGCTCTGAGAGTAGCCGAGAGCCTTGATTCGTGCCTGGCGAAGTCGACAGTTACATCTTGCAACGGGATTAGCAAGGAATCAGAATTGGAGATGGGGGTTGGGAATACTTACAGCGTGTTTTGTTGCGCTTTGCTCTATCGGAGTATTGCTCCAAATCTTTCTTGATTTTAGTCCTGACAATCTCCATGTGCCTGTGCCTCGGCGGATTCGGCAGCGACGACGAGATCAACTGTTGCCATCGTGGGTTCAGCGTCCATAGCTCGGTGATCTCGAATCGAGTGGTCGGTTTCTTTGGCCTGTACTTGGGACTCTAGAATGTCGTATAGACGATAATGGCATCTCCAACCCGATAGTAGAGATACCGTTGAGCATCCCACATCCGAATACCTCGCAGATTGTTCCCTTCTTTGGAAAAGGTATTCGCCCCTTCGCCAATCATGTCCCCTCCTTCGTTATTTGCAGAAAGGTTGTTCGCTCCTTCGCGATGTCTCAATCGAAGGGACGCTCGTAAAGTTCGAGATTGAAGGGAGACTCGGGATGCTGGCGGTCGTAGGGATGTTCGCGATGCTGGTTATTGAAGGGATGGTCGTAGAGACGCTCGCAATGCTAACGATTAGAGGGAGGTCCTTAGGGATCTCTGCCGAGCTGGCAAGTAGACTCAGAGACCATGGCTTTGGAGATGGACCCGGGAGAATGAGATCGTAATTGCTCCATTTGCAGCAAGCTCTATCTGTGCTCGTCTTACAACGTGCCGATAAATTCGCTGAAGCTTGCTGGGTTTTGTCTTGAGCGGAGCGTACGATTAACGGTCTTGTTCTCTTTGACAGCAGTAGCAAGTGCTTTGTGCCGCGCTCAGCTGTTGAGAAGTTGTCAGTAGGAAGTTTACCAATAAAAAGCTCGTAGAGGTTATCTTTCTCATCAATGATGATTAGCTGCTTCTATGAATAGAGCAAAAGAGATAAAGAGATCTCTCCTCAGGTCAGTTTGACATATGTCGCGTTATTTGACATGGTGGACGAGCATCGAAATGAAGGGGAAAGTGTGAACGACGGACGTGTAAATATTGTGAACGATGGGTGCATAGGAGACCTGACTGGCTTCACATACCATCATACCAAGTTGTATTTTCCCAAATGTCAAGGTGTCCCACCATGAAAATAAGAACATTCCAAGTTTGTCTCTATCTCAGCTTCAACTATCTACAATACTACCCGATCCTACCTAGGCTCCTACCTAGGCTGAAGCCCCCCAAAAAAGCGCTCCCGAAGCCGAACAGAGCCCATAACCGGGTATTACTCCTTTGCTTCATATGCCATGTTCCAGAACTCCGTTGTGGTTGGCCCATGTGGAAGTGGAAGCAGAATTCGATTTCGTGGATGAACCCCGTGTGCTAACGCAAATTTAATGTGCTTGTGCATCCTCAAATGCCATGAAAACATATTGGGTAATCATTACCAAATAAGTGTGTAGAACGGGTAAAGGAAAAGGGCGTATGCCTCATGCATCGAAACGAGAATATTCAGAGAAATGAAGAGAAGGAGATGGAGGGAGTGCTAGGCCGACGCAGCAGGCGGACCAAAATGCTGACTTAACGGCATAGGACTCGTCTGCGTCTGTCCAACACCAGCACCCACAAGCTGAGGTCTCGCGGTGGGAATCCCCAATTCCCCTCTTTCCTGCGCCTCCTTCAGATATTGTTCCCAAAGCGGATCCATGACCACAGAGACGCCCTGTTCACGCATCGCAGCCGCTTCAATGAGTCTCTGATTGAGCTCGTATCCGACGCTTTCGCCTTCGTCGTCACTTTCTTCCTCCTCTTCATCCAACATCTGTTCATCCATCATTTGATCCGCGGAATGTTGGTGCTGCTGAGAAGGCACCTCCTCAATCGCAACCTCGATATCTGTCTTCACATTTATGGATTTATTCTGTGGTGCTCGGGTCCTTCGCCTGTCAACCCACTCTCCGATCTCCATGCCTGTTGTATCCCTAACTTTGACGCCCTCATCCCGCTCATATCTTTCCCGCGCCCATAGTGTGCCCTCCCATCTGCAGAAGCCCTGGATTTCGTGGTCCGTCAAGCCTAGATTGTCGAATGCCTTGAAGAGTCGAGCGTGGTGCGGGAATCGCCCTAGTCGCTTGCGATGAGGTGTGTAGGCGTAGTTGAGGCCCGGGTAGCGGGCTTCGATAGTGTCGAGAGAACCGTAGAAGGTGGCTGTTTCGATGCGGACTTCGCCGACGAGGTTCTTGCTGAGATGTGCGGAGAAGGAGGTTGGATCTTCGGGACGAGGATTGGGGAAAAGCTCGTTGTAGACTAAGACGCTGATCGGGTGTTTGCGGTGCATCTCGAAATGGTGGAGGCCGACGTGGTGTTGAGGGTTGGTGTCGAATTATGGGCGGAAATGCGGCTTTGATTGCAGAGCTGAAATACGATTGCCTAACGGAAAGGACTGGAAGGTGCGTTCCAAGGTTACTTGGTTGTGGGTTCCGGTCCTGATGGAGCTTTGGAACGTGACTCGTGTCTCGTCTTGGATGAACGCGTTGCTTGCTTTCCCAGCCTCAGCTTTGTCACCCGGATCTTTCTGGCAGATTTTGCTTCTGGTAAATGATGGCAACGCGGCTGCACCAGAATCCCACTTCACCCGAGCTGACTGTGCCCAGGTAGGTGAAACGAAGAGATGTCGTTCGAACGGAGGTTCGTGTCCTTCAGGCTTCTGGAATGGGGCTATTATGAAGCGTAGACTCTCGCAGTGGTGCTGGCTCGCGTCGACGTTTCAGCAGGACCAAAGGACGGCAGCCTTGGTGGTTTCGGTGCCGTGTCGGCGGATGGAGTAATATAAAGCTGCGGCTGGCCGTCCCAGAGTTGCAAAAAGGAGAGAGGGAGGGTATGCAGGGCGCGGCGGCGGAGAGTCAGGGCAGCCACCAGCACTCGGGAAGAAAAAGAAGGGGAGCGGGAAATGGCATCAGGTACACCGCCTTGGACTTATAATCCATCAGGAATATCATCCTCAATGCGCCGGGGGGAACGATGGGACCCGACTAGGCGCATCGCTGCAGCAAGAGACCCCAGCAGAGGGCGGCCCTTTTTCTTGCGTGCAGTGGTGGTGGTGCATGCCTAGACCCTCTTCAACCTAGGCAGAGAGAGCCGTTGGATGCTCCTCTCTCCCGCCCACCCCGCCTCCATTCACCATCGGCTGGCCATGACTGCTGCATGTGTTGACCAGCTTCCAACGCCTATCATATGGGCATCAGATGCAAGAGAGCAAATTCGGTGTCTTAGTAGTGAGGTGGTGTGTCCAACATGTCAAACTAACGAATGCCATCTGACCCCCGGCGGACAAATGCTTGAGCCGCTGAGTGGCTACGAATAGCCCGTTCCCTGACTTGCTGGCCATGGAGTCTCGGTATCGCCGCATGGATTGGCTGTAGTTGGTGGACATGGCCGCAGACTCGACCATATTCGAAATGAATGCTAGCAATGGTCTTTTGGCTGGGCAGGGACGTAGTCCAGTGTCCGATTCTTGTACATGTGCACTGCAGGCCAAGGCAAACGGATAGAAAACGCCGCCATTTGCCGCATGCGAAGCCCAGCTGCCAAAGGACTCGGGACCCATTTGCAGGAACAGGAAGCTCTTTTCGATCCACCTCGCGAAAGACAGAGTGGACTGCACATGACCTGGCGATGTCGCGTTTTTAGGTACCATCTGAACCGCCTCATCTCTCTCAAAGAAACTTCCTCCGCCACCACCAACATCCCCATCTGCCGCCAATGTCATCCTGTGTTCTCCCATCGTTGGTTGGTCCTACCGTACTCCTGCTCTAGCGGCGCCCGCAATGTCAACGTTCAATGGCATCGTATCGGAGTTCCCAGATATCCGTAAGATTGATTGCCCGCAACTCTTCCAGGCGAGACAAAGGCCTGACGTGGTGTTTGAGGTATCGATCATTTTCGCATCCTCGACAATAGACCTCCACTTGCTTGCTTCTTAAGCCATGTTCATAGCGACCATCTTACAGGTCTGGCCGCGATGAGAAGTCCCTTCGTGTACTGTTCGTCGGCCACGCGGGAGGTGAGTCGATTGGTTGAGATCGAAAATTATGCACCCAATTGCAGCCTCCTGCAGATTCATCATTCAGTCGTGGCTCGAATCACACTTTGATTTCATCCTTGAAGAAGATGCCATTGGGTCGAAGGCTCCAGTTTTGGGGCTCTGCATCGAGTCCCCGCTGTTACAGGTCGTTACACGAGTAGCATCTTACAATGACCCGCGAAGACATTACCTGACCGCCCTAGACGCCGAAGTCGCCATGGTGAGCTGTCGCCATTTAGACAGTATCACAGTGTCAAAATCATCCGTCAACTTTACATCTAGATTTGCGACCTCTGAACAGTACCTAGCTACGCAGTCTAAGACGATTCACTAATAGCTTCCAGATCTTGCTGCGCCTTGAGAAATATCATACTCGTCTGAACCTCTCGAATGGAATATTAGAATGCCACGAATGGGATTACAGACGCTTGAAACCTATCCTCAAAGTCCTTCCATTAGAAACGCCCACAACGATTGAGCTTGCTCCAAGAAATAGCATACGGGTGACTCTTTTCGATGCTAATCATTGTGTAGGAGCTGTTATGTTTCTCATAGAAGGCAGTGGGAATGCTATACTCTATACAGGAGATATAAGAGCAGAAACATGGTGGGTGAACTCGCTCGTACAAAATCCGATATTGGTCCAGTATACTCTTCCTGGACGATATTTAGACTGCATCTATCTGGACACCACCTTCGCAACCAAAGCAGAACCATACAGAGAGTTCCCTTCCAAAGCTGAGGGCATTCGCGAGATACTAGAGAAAGTGGACAAATATCCCGAAGACACAATCTTCTACTTTCACTCATGGACATTCGGTTACGAGAATGTCTGGATTGCGCTATCTTCATTTCTTCAATGTCAAATTCACCTTGACAGATATCGCTGGCGCATCTACAAGTCAATCTCGACCAAGGACACGGCTCTCATTGCTAGAGAAGCACCAGCGCTATGTGGGTTCTCCTTTGGTAACCACTTCAACCCAGGTTGCTTGACCGAACAGCCCAACGTCCGTCTGCACAGCTGCGAACAAGGGATGTCGTGCCCCGTGATTGACGGGAACGAAAATGTCGTACACATCATACCGATCGTCACCCGAGCCAATGGATCTGAAATTGCCGAACTCGGTGCGGGAGGTGGCAAGGGTGATCTAGATCAATCTGTTGATCTCGAAACCCGAGATGCAGACGTTATAGGGCGATTGATGCAGCTGTGCGTGGATAAAATCCAAGATGCAGAGTTGTTAGCCAAAGTGCTCGCGCTACTTGCGTCTTCAATCAATGATGCGAATGCCTCGTTATCGCTTCAAGGCAATGTTCCGAGTCAGATCTTAGAGGGTGAAATTGACGGTAAGGGAGATAAATTATCATTGCAGACACTCATTTCGATACTTTCGTCGCATGTCTCAGTGACGGATGCTCTACGGACTCAAGATCGAGATCAAAGCCGCCGCATCACCTTTCCTTATTCTCGTCACTCTTCATATTCCGAGCTCTGCACTCTGGTCGACGCTTTTAAACCACGCGATATATATCCCTGTGCAGTGGACCGTAATATTTGGACACCAGCTCTCAGCATTCGCTCTCTCTTCGGTCATCTTTGCAGTTCTGACACCTTTCGTCATGACACTGAAATGATGATGTTATACGAGGAGCGAGAAGAAAGATCGAAAATCACCAAGCGTGGTCGAGCGGACAGTTCGGGAAAGACCCAAACCACGCAGGATTCAGATTCCCAGGTAACGGTCATACCATGGCGCGGTAGCAGCCAGGCCGAGCCAGCTTCTCCTTCGATTCATTCCACCGAGTTCTTCACCCCGGGTATAATCGAAGAGACTGTGATCCCAATCGCTGACGGTCCTGCCAATGCGCAGTTACCTATTATAACTCTTCCTCCCGTACCGGACTCAATCGCCACAAATTCCAAATCGACTTCCTCTTCTCCTCCACCTTCTCCAGCTCCAGAGCACACTATAGAATCAAGCTCCATGACTCGCGATCTGGCATACAAAGCTGCTCTTGGTTTGGGATTGAGCTGGGCTGAGCTTGGAGGTCTGATATCTGCTAGGATGGATGCCGGAGAGGAGGTGGAATTGTGAGGATTTTGGAGTTGGTGAAATTGTGTTTTTTTTTTCGCTGAGAAGAGAAAGTAGTAATGCGACGTCCTGGGAGCTATGGGGTTTTCGTGAGGTTTCGACTTGATCGGTGGCTCATCCTCAAGATGTGGGCGCATTCCAGAGGGGTATTGGACTTGGTTTCGGGATGGAAAATGGCTAGAGTTATGTTAGCATAGGAAGAGAAAGCATTGAATCCTATCTTTAGTTTACTATAATAGAAAAAGTACTTACTTATTATATATATATATATATATAGTTATCTATTTTATTTACTATGTAGAACTAGACTACGAATAAGAAGCTTTCCTTACTACCGCCCACCACACTTTTCAATTTCATATTCATAGTGCAGACTCCGCGCTTCTTGCTATACCTCAAAGAACATATTGAGCTTTCTTCTCGATCACTCGTCTAGTCTAGTCGCTACTACGCTGGGCTGTCGTCTCAATAAGTTGATGCCTTGGGCACCTTCCAACAAGTAGTTAGCTGGTGAAGAGTAATAGAGAATGTAAAGTCGAATGAAACTACAGCTGAACTATAGTGCAGTGTAAGGGATAGACAACAAGTTGTTGACCATACGGTCTCATATCTACCTAAGCATCAGCATGCAACCTGTATGCCACTATACTCCTTCTCTCAATGAACTTCCAACCACTTTTCCTCAAACTTCTGAGAAGCACCACCTTGTCCTTCCTTGAAAACCTCCCCAAACATGATTCCATCCACATAACATGCCCCAAGTACAGTGTAGAACCCATCATGAGGTCGAAGAACGTAGGGGACCTGACTCCCGAAAAGCACAACGACCTTGTCACCCTTCCTCATAGTCTCTAGACCTAATCCCATCTTTCCATTTTCCGTCCAAAATAGCGTCCGGTATCTAAAGTGGTATTCCAGCGCCTCTTCGTAATATTCTTTCAATCCATTCCCTGTCTTTGCTCGTCGCTCCAATTCTTCCTTGTTGATGTTCTGGAGCGATTGCAGGATTGACGGTGGACGTGTGAGGAGATATGCTGCGAAATCGGATAAGTGCCCAGACTCAGAGGTGATACATCGACCAGCATCGTTTCTTCCGGCTGTGAGTGTTTTAGAAAGCAACCCAAGGTCTCCGCCGCCGCGTGAAAAGTACTTGGTGATGCAGGCGCCAACGTCGGTAGGAGAGTTGGACACAGGATAGATGCAATGTTCGGAAATAGTGAAGAGCTTCAGCCCACAAGCTATCAGAATTCGGTTATCGGCAACGTCTTTGAGCGCCAGATGCCTTTTTGTACCAACACTAAACTCATCCCCAATGTAGAAGCCGGCAAGCTTACTTACACTTTTGCTCTGCCGCCAGTCGGGAACCCAAGATGGGAGGTTATCGTACGTTTGATACGGAGGGACACGAGTTGCAAGGCCCGATATATCGAGGCTTTGCTCTTGGGTAATAATCCTCCTGGCAACCGTCGTGTAGAGTTCCGACCATGGAAGGCCATAGTCCGGTTCTATTAGTATTTCAGGCAGAGCAAGTTCGCCCCAGTGCCTCGATCCGAGAATTTCCAGCAATCCATAAATTTTGTCCCTTGGATCTATAACCTCCTAATAACGAAAGCTGGCCAATAGCCATAGAAACCCGTAATTGGTAGGCGATGACCTTGATTGTCGATCTGGGCGGTTGAGGTGGATATCGAAAGCCATGCAGACACCCCAAGTACATAATCGTTGCCAATGTTCGACATTCCAAGATAGTTTTCTAGTGGTGAGGGATATGTACACATAGTCTATTTCCGCTTCACCCCATATTGCGATAGCGGACTGAGACAATAGAACTTCTTGGACGACTCAAATGCGAGTGAACCACGGACTATCGAAGAGCGCCTTCACAGACTCCCAGCAGAGGGAATTTATATCTGGAACCACTTCTTCTGTATTAGTTTCCAAAGAAGATGAGGCACTGCTGCGGAACTGGGCCGGGCGGGGGTATTGCATCTCCTGATCATAGTTGTTGACGAGACAGCAGACAAGTGAAAAAGCTTCGATGGCTTTCTCATTTGGATCTGGACCAAGCCATATTAGGCCCCTCTCAGCTCGACTGTAAATTTCTCGCATGACCCTACTTGGTGGTTCCGTTCATGGACATTGCATTGGCTGATGCAGATAGCATCGACCCATACGATCCGTCGCTCATTAGGCTTACGGAGTCTTCTCAAGGCTTTGTAGAGATTCGTCGTGACCCGAAGAGTCTGGCTACCGCACTGAAGGGAGTGCGTATCTGATGGTGAGCCCCAGACACAGGACAGAGCTTCATAATTTGGAAAATCTCCTTCAAGCCGAGCCATGCGGGTACTGACGCTTATAGGGTCATCGCCGGTTCCAGGATGAAGCCCGAGGAGTTTGATTGAGTCTTGGAAGACGAGATCTTGGTAGAGATGACTTTGGAGCCCATCGTCACATAGGTTCGAAGTAAATAGCTCCATTGTACTTGAATTGATGGATGAAAGTAAAACGTGCGACTGCGTTGTTTTCCACCAAGCTTTCAGCACTGCTCAGCCTCATAGGCCATTGTGGCGGTGTATTTTAATGCGAGATCGAAAAGACGACTCCATGTTTCCAAGTGCTTTTCCATATGTTTGCTCTGTTATTTGGAGATATTCCGTACTGGAAGGATCAGATGACGAGATAGGATCTATGCAAGCGTTCTTACGAGGAGGGAGTCGAAGTTGGGATGAAAAAGGATGGAACTTTAACCTGAGTGCAAGAACTTCACCTCCACCCCCAACTTTGTGATAACTCTCTCCTACTGTCATGTCGGCCTATCCGGCCGTACAACCTACAACAGACATTTAAAATGGCCAACACGGGCAGTTCTTTTCACCTCAAAAGTTGAATCGGCAGGTCTGAAGCTAACCTTGTAAAGTCCCAATGCAGGATCCATATTGCAGATACGACATGCGGGAGCCATGTCGTTTAAGGATGTATGCAGACACAGCCCTTTCGTGAGTAGGGAGGTTCTGTGTTTGAAAGTCAGCGGTAAATTTGGCGAGATGCATTACGTAATGCAGTGCTTTTGGCAAGAATGGAGCGTGATCAAGCTATAGCTTAGATCTACAGACTGTTGGAATATACATACTCGGCCCACAAGCCGAAATGGTGGTAGAACAGTCCATTGAACGAAGAGTTGCTGGAAACTGCGTTATCAATTCTGTCAATGTGATCGTTTCACCAATTCTGTCTATTACGTCTGCCTTCGGCGCCCTTCTTCGCGAAAGGGCGGCTGAAGGTAGTATGACTCAAATCCACGCCTTGAAAAACAGGCAATGCTGCAATTATTCAGATGGGCTAACATCCTCCGTAGAATCTCCTCCAACCTCTACATTGACTCACACCTCTTGAGGGCAAGTCTCAAGGAATCTTCTGCCTGCCTTCGCACGGTGAGGTCAGTCCTAGTCTCCCATCTATCTTTATCACAGTGCCTCCAAATATGGATTCTCAATTCCGAAGCAATGAGTATGATGGGACGGACTTTGCGAACTATGCGTTGCCAATGGACGAAGCGAGTTTCGGGTATTCCGCCGATGTTCCATCCGCAGTATCCCAATATCAGAACAGCTTCCACTCTACGGCGCATAATCAGGCATTAGCAAAGCCCACCGATTCGAATTATGATTCAAGCTTCTTCGCAGACTTCATGGATGATGAGGCAATTTCCACAGAGAGTGATGCCAATCCATCGTTTTCTTTTCCGACGACTGCTCGCCAAAGCAGTTTCCATGTCATGGGAGACGCGCAACAACCTTGTCAGCCATCGATGGATTCTTTCGGACTGATTGATCCGAATTTATTCTCTGCACCACAAGATCTAGTAAGCTTGGTCCTTTCTGCTCAAAGACTTATGCTGATGAATCCAGAACCTGAGCCCCTACACGGGAGATAGTCTCGGTGGTCTTGTGCCTCCATCAACCTTGGATGTGTCCCCAACATACTGTAGCCACCAATCTGGCAGCTCCCACAAAAGGCCTATCCAAAATAGCACTTGCGATCTTCCCCAATCAAAACGTCAAGTGATCGCTGATCATCAAGGCTATTCTCCTTTTGCATCAACCTTGCCATCCGCTATATCCGACTCAATGTGGTCTGGAGAGACACCTCAGACATCCCCTTCTCAGAGCTTCGAAGTTGACATAGGTCTCGACGAGGATGCTGCTGATGTCTGCGCGACCTGGTTTAGCAAGAGATACGCAGTGTTGCCCAGCGATCAAGACATCAATGCCTTAAGCCATCTTACGAAAGCCTCACCAATTGCAATCAGACACTGGTTCGGTCAGATGCTAAAGCAAGGAATGGTTGGCCATGACTCTGCGTACAAATCCCAGTCAACTATGGCGGAATCTCGAACATCTCCGCAGAACCAGACGACTGAGATCTGTCATGGGCCTACGATAGACCAGAGCATGAACTCCAACACTACCCGGAAGTCTGCGAGGAGGGCGGTGCAATCCGGGAAAAAGACGTGTTCCCCGACGAATAACCGTGATTTGTTAAAGAGGGATGAGAATAAGATATATCAGTGTACGCGAGGCTGTGGGAAACGGTACGGAAAGAAGTGTGACTGGAGACGGAATGAAGAGGAAGGGTATCCTGCAAAGCACTGGCTATGTAGCTTGTGTGTAGGTACGGGAGTGGACCGAGTTCGACCTTGTTATCGCAGATATCATTTCACCCAACATGTGAGTCTTGAGCCTTCTCAGGGATGATTAACTGCTAATCAGATATAGTTCAACAATATCCATCCTGGCCTCTCTTCAGCAGATTTTGAAGCTGACAGCCTGGTCCAATTGGATACTGCGTTCCCAAGGAGCTGCGGGTTCTGCCCAAAGCGCTTTACCTCCCGAAATGAGCGTATTGACCACATTTCTGACCATTTCCGCAAAGGCAAGTGTATGTTAGATTGGAACAATGATAATGATACCCATGTCTTCGACGATGATGACGACGATA
Source organism: Hysterium pulicare CBS 123377 (assembly GCA_000467715.1). Taxonomy (NCBI): domain Eukaryota; kingdom Fungi; phylum Ascomycota; class Dothideomycetes; order Hysteriales; family Hysteriaceae; genus Hysterium; species Hysterium pulicare. The sequence goes on along the minus strand of AJFK01000332.1, from coordinate 18,641 downwards.
AGCCGGATGACGACAAGCCTGACGACGACACACCTGGGGATGATAGTCCCACAGGTAGCAAAGGATCCGACAGGCGTACACAAGGACCTGACTTTGGACCTGCCTCGGATGGTGATGGCGGAGATGATGACAATGGTCAAGGAGGCTCACGTATTGCCATCATTGGTCTTAATCAAAACCTTATGAGCTTCGACAAAGAAGCTTTCTGTGAATTCATATCATCCGGACAAGCAAAGTACGATGAACAAGACCAAAACCAAGAGCATCGCGGGAGATCAAGCCGAAACACCAAAGAGGAGAAAGGGACAGGCTCCAAAGCCATGCACCACTATTTTTCGAAACAGACATTTGAAGCCTTCGACGTAGATTTCTTCGGCAAATCTCGTACAAAAACCATGTCATTGGATCCTCAGCAGCGACAAATTCTTGAAGTTACTTATGAGGCTCTAGAGAACTCTGGAAGCCATTTGGATAGTGATCCTGAAAGGATCACCCCGACTCATCTCTTCGGAGACTTGACACATCCGAGAAGCTCAGATGATCTGAAACGCTTCGGAAATGTACAAAATGACTCTAGCTGTGAAGGATCAAGGAAAGCAGATGACCAGTCTCCATATCTTCGAACTCAAGGAGATTCCAACTTCGATGGTTTTAGGTGGCAACCGCTGGACCGGGTACACTTATCTCATGGCAGAGTTCTCTGCCCCATTCCAGAATGCGGACGCATTATCAAGGACATGAAGGCGCATATGCTTACCCATCAAACCCAGCGATCGGAGAAGTGCCCCATTGGCTCGTGCGAGTATAAACCCAAAGGGTTTACACGAAAGTATGACCAGAGCAGACATACGTGGACCCAATACAAAGGCACCACGGTCGACACCTTTTGTCTGAACTCCGGCTCAACGGTCGAAAAGCTTTTCAGTCGTGCTGACATCTTCAAACGCTATCTCACATCCGTCCATTCTCCAACAGACGATGGGAGATTAAAGTGGATCTCATCCTTAGGACGAACTACTTCGACATCTTCTTCGCAGATAGCAATCTTTCAGGCTTCATGCGCATTGCTTGGTGGTTCGCCATCATTCCTCAGTGTAAAGCTCCTTGGAACAGGTGGATTTTCTACAGTAGATGAAGTCATCGACCGTGTAACAAACTTGAGAATATGCCGGAAGACGTTGAAGAACCGCGAGAAGTCTGCGCTGGATGAACTCCACAAAGAAATGCAAATTCTGCAGAAACTTCGCCACCCACACGTTATTCGTTTCCTTGGAGCGTATTCGCGTGGAGAGAAGATGAGTATACTTCTATCTCCCGTGGCTGATACTACCTTGGCCGTTTGGCTGGACAATTGCCTGGCGAAAAAGCCCGAAGGGATTGAAGAGAGCATATTCAAACTCTTTGGGTGCCTCTCATCTGCGGTCAGGTATCTTCACGAACAACGCCCAGTTGTCAAGCACATGGACATTAAACCTCAGAACATTCTTGTCAAGCAAGGCGAAAAAGGATCAGTCCACCTCATCCTCACTGACTTCGGGATATCTCAGATGTCAGAAGATGGCCCAGTAGGCTCGGGATCGGGACCCCTGACTCGCAAATATGCTGCCCCCGAAGTCGCAGAGTCCATGTCACGAGGGTCAGCTGCTGACATCTGGTCGCTTGGCTGCGTATTCCTAGAAATGGTACTTATTGGACACGATTCAAAGGAGTTCCAGAAAGAGTACAGCAAGGCCAGTTACTGGGAGGACGTGCCCCGCTTGTGTTCATGGCTCCATAGCTTCCAGGAGCAGGCAAACACTCCAAGGGAGAGCGTCGTGCTTCAGACTGTTCAAACAATGCTGAACGCAGATCCTACTAAGCGCCCCGAAGCGGAGGTTTTGACGCTGATTTTCACGCCTGCGCCTTGCTGTCAGTCTTGGCCAAACGAAAACGTATCCTTCCCAGGACCCTTGGAGGAAAAGGAAGCATTGGCGGGAGTCCTACTCAACTCACAGAACGGGGTTACTGGACAAACTCAAAACGACAAGATCGCCATTGGTGGCTTGTCTGACCATTTTGCAGATAACGCAAGCCACGAGGAGCTTGATGGCCTTCTTGAAAACAGACTCGATGTGCACAAAGGTTGCTCTGCCAATCGGTTCGCCGATCTTTTGGATCAATTTTCTCAACAAGCAAACGATCCCCTCCAACAAGCCAAGCTCTGGCTCCTGGAATGCTCTGCTGAGCATGCTGGCTGCCAATCTCATAAAGTCAACATGACTTTACTTCCCAGCCGACTCATCGACCTTAAAGCTGGCTTGAACGGATCATTTGACAGCCGCCTTGTTACCACTTTGGATCTACCCTCAACCACTGACTATATCGCTCTCAGTTGGAGTTGGGGTAAAGACGAGATCCCTAAACTCACAACAGAGAGTCTACAAAGCATGCTGAACGTGATCCCAGGCAAAGATCTCCCCCAAGCAATCACAGATGCGATGTCCGTCTCTCGGCAACTCGGCACTCGCTACCTCTGGATCGATTCGCTCTGCATCGTCCAGGACTCACAAGAGGACAGACAAAAGGAATCCGCGAAGCTGGCACACGTGTACCGCAATGCGATCCTTACAATTGTGACTGAGTCTGCCTCTGGCGGCATAAGCTCACAACATGCTGATCCTACGCCGACAATCGATGAGGTAGCTGACGGCTTCGTCTCGGGTAGTCGGCCATGGGCCCTTCAAGAGCGCTTGCTTTCTAAACGTCTCCTTCACTTAGGTGAACAGATGTATTGGGAATGTAACGAACTCAAAGCGTCCGAAACCTTTCCGCGCGGACTTCCGCCGCTGCTTTGGGAATCAGTGCACAGCCGGCCGCAGCAAAACACCAAGGAGGAGTTTTGTTGCAAAGGATTCTCGGAATCACTTTCGAAAGATTGTGAAAGCAGAGTAGATCTTCAAAAGCATCGCCAAATAGGCTCGCGTAAGTTTTCACTACTATTGCCTCCGTTTGACGATGGATACAGTAGTTAACGTCCGGTCACCTAGTCGTGCATGGCAGCTCAAGTAAACCGTTCGAATTGAAAGAGGAACTTGATCATCAAGACATCTATCGCCAGTCCGAGCCAAGCGCGAGGAACAAGGAAGTTTCGTCATCGATGTATCTTCAAATAGAAACAAGAAATGAACAAGAAAGTGGGAAGGCATGGTCACTTGGCTTAATGGATGGGACTGCATAGGAGGGGATTTCAAGTCCCAAGGGTCTATGTAATGGTGTTTGGACAATGTGGTGTATTATGTGGCTTACTTGTATCTTGATACCCCGTCTCAGGCCTTTTTATGGGACTAATTTTCTAGCAGTGAGACGTATAGCTTCTTTCATACAATTTTCGGATGAAGCCAAATGACGTGTGTTCGTGGTCGCTTGTCGCGCGAATTGTGTTCGTCTCACTCGACACTCACTACGTAAGACGAGAGATCAATCGTTGGCGTCGCTAATGCAGCTTCTTAACGAGCTGCTGTTGGCCTTAAGTGTTGGGCTTGCGAGCTTGACCGTGTGATGCAAGTCGGGGGGTCGAGATGGGAGATCAATCTGGAGATACAAATTGATCAGCGCATGGATTGTTGCGCAGTCCACGGAGAAGTGTGTGTGGTTGGGTTACATGTATGTATGTATGTATGTATGTATGTAGTAGCGGCTGGGTGTTGCCTGCATCTGCATGTTTATTGCCTCTGGCTTGGCGATACAATTTGTGTGTGCTGGGGGTTATCGAGGTCCAAACCATAATATCCGACCGGCTTTTCCCCAGATTGCTGAGGAAGACAGACAGCTGAAAGCGATTGCATGAGTGGATCCCATAGATGAAGGTGCTTGGCTCATATTCGATATCGAGTCATCATGGAAGACGCAAGGCAGTTGTGTGGAGCTCGTATGGATTTGGAGAGGGTTTGGAGAGTTGCGTAACCCTCAAGCCTCAGCACCCACTCAACCGCCAGAACAAGCATGACTAAACCGCGACGGAAGGTTTGGGCGAAGATGACAGGTGCTTACAATCTTACCAGCAAACGTCTCCTTGGCAGCAATGCATTGCACCCATTCTCGGTGCAGCATGGGGAATAGCGGCGAGATAAGCCGTTCAGGAGGAGGGCCGGGGGTGCTTAGCGGCCGTGGTCCTTGGCCGCCCGAATCTTCCTTCTCAACACCCTCCTTGGCCCTCGATCAAACACCCTCCATCTGACTTCACCTCTTCCTGTCAGCGCTAGAATATAGGCACTCTGTGCCAATTACACTCGCTTTTCCTTGTTGTCTGTCCAGCCTCAGCTCAGGTCTACCCTCTCGGACCAAGCATCAGCCTCAGCCTCCGTGTCTGACTCGTGCTGTCTGCCTCTGCAACCTTATCCTCGACCCCGATCCTCGCTTCTTGGCCTTCCTTTATCTCTTCGTCTCACAGATCCTTTCCGTGGGCAATCCCGTCACGGCATCATTCGCGTTCCGCAGTCCCCACCTATCACAATGCACGCCGACGTGAGAAGAAGTGCCCTCTTCTGCTCTTTCCTGGCACTTTCGCACGCATTTTATATCCCCGGTATGGCCAGACAATCCGCTTATACTCTGAAGGAATACAGAAATACTGACATTCCATTCTCAGGTTTCTCCATCAAAAGCTATCGAGACGGCGAGACCATCCCGCTTTTCGTGAACAAAGTCTACTCCGATAACAGCGAGCTGCAGTATGCTTATTCCGAACTACCCTTCGTTTGCCCCCCTAACGGCCGAGCCCATACTGGCCGTTTCATGAGCGGAGCCAGTTTGTCACTTAATCTGGGCGAGGTCCTCCGCGGCGATCGAATTACCGTGTCAGATTATGAGTTAGTCATGGGAAATGACGAAGAAGCCCGATATCTTTGTAGTCACACAGTAGATAGGGCTGGCGTGAAGAGAGCGAAGGAACTCATAAAGGACAAATATGTTGCGGAGTGGATTGTGGACAATCTTCCTGGGGCTACCAGCTTCATCAACACGGAAAAGACACGCAAATATTACGCGGCCGGATTCAAGATTGGCGAGGTTTACGAGTCTCCGAACGCGGAACCTCGATACTTCATCAACAACCATGTCACCTTGGTCATTCGATATCACCGAGCGCCAGGAAAAGACGGGGGTATGGGAAAGAAGGTCATTGTCGGATTCGAGGTCTTCCCGAAGAGCATTGAGGCTGGTAACCGCAACGAGACTGGTCTACCTGCTGATATCCAGAACGTCGAAAACGGCTTGGAACTTCTAGCCAAACCCAATACAACGAATGCAGATGGATCCGAGGTTGAGGAGAGTGCAAATGACATCCTCACCATTCCATACACGTACTCCGTTTACTTCCGCGAAGAAGAGCATTTGGCATGGCAAAATCGCTGGGATATGTACTTTGTTGCACAAGACGAAAGCTCTAATATCCACTGGCTCGCGATTGTCAACTCGTTGATTATTTCCGGACTTCTCACCGCTGTTGTTGCCGTCATTCTTGCTCGTACCATCCGTGGCGATATCAAAGGATACAAGGAGAGTGGAATAGACGATAGCAAGTCTAGGATGAAGAGGAGCAGGGGGACGAAGTCACCGAGGAAGAGTGCTGAAAAAAACAGTGGTCTCTTGGAACAGCTTGGGGATCTCGAAGGCGACGCCGACATCTCCTCAGATGAGGAATCGATTGAAGACATCACTGGATGGAAGTTGGTACACGGCGACGTGTTTCGTGCCCCTTCATACGGTGGACTGCTCGCTCCTCTTGTCGGCTCCGGAATGCAACTCCTCTTCATGGCCACTGGCCTCTTGGTTCTCAGCTCTCTCGGTATCCTCAACCCAAGTTTCCGAGGTGGATATGTGAGTGTGGGAACGGGCTTGTTCGTCGTTGCTGGTCTATTCTCCGGCTATTTCTCCTCCCGCGTCTACAAGACGTTTGGCGGGCAGCTGTGGCAGAAGAATGTGCTTGTGGTAAGTTACCATTCTTTATTACATCTTCGAACGTAGAGCTGACCAGCATTGTAGACTGGAACACTAATTCCTGGACTTCTATTCGCTACTGTGTTCATACTCAACCTTTTCGTCTGGGCTCAAGCTTCTAGTACCGCGATTCCGTTTGGTACCCTTATCGGACTTCTCGCCTTATGGCTTCTTATTCAATTGCCGTTAGTCTATATCGGTGGTTGGTATGGTTTCGTTATTGTCGGAGCTTGGAACCATCCCATCAAAGCCAACGTCATCCCCCGACAGATTCCCGTGCAATCATGGTACACAAAGAGTATTCAAACCATTCTCCTTGCGGGCTTCATCCCTTTTGCTGTTATCTTCATTGAATTGATGTTCGTTTTCAAGAGTTTGTGGCAAGACAAGAGTGGGTATTACTACGTATTTGGATTTTTGGCTGTCGTGAGTGTTATTCTTGTCGTCACGGTAATTGAGGTTACGATTGTAGCTACTTATGTGCAATTGTGCTCGGAGGTACGTCCATTCATCATCCCCACCCCGTCAATCATGGAACTAATCACTTGTAGAACTATCACTGGTGGTGGCAATCTTTCATCATCGGCGGCAGTAGTAGCATCTGGATTTTTGGCTACCTAGCTTGGTATTACTTCACTAAGCTACATATCACTGGCTTCGTATCCAGCATGCTGTTCTTTTCCTACGGCTTCTTGGCTTGTGCCGTTTATGGCCTGCTTACGGGCACGATTGGGTTCTTGTCTGCATATGCATTTGTTAGGAGGATATACGGGTATGTTGAAGCTTCTATCCCTCTCCATATGGTATGAGACTAACGGACCTAACTCCAGCGCTATCAAAGCGGATTAGTACATTCTATGCCCGCTTTCACTTCGCATCAGCAAATTGAGCCGGTCTTGCTCAACCACATTGGTTTTATAACATATTACGCACACTGCATCGCGCAAGAAAAGGATTTTAAACGTACACGACTTTTATCGGCGCAACAACATATGGGCGAGGAGTATTGATGGAGTAGGAAGGCCACTTTTATGGTTTTGGTTGCCCCCGCTCCCTTTAAATGGATTTGGACTTGGGAATAATAGATTAAGCACTTTTTTGCTTGCTCTTCGTTGGTACGATTGGCCTTTCTGTGGTACTTAGGTACATTTGTATGTGGATGGAACAAATACAATTACTTGCAACATGATGACCTGGACGTTCTCCTTAATGCCAGCTGTAGGGGACTCTTCCTTCCACCGCCGAATCTGCCTCTTTGATCGAACCCAATGCTCCAGACTTGTTCCAAGCGGCACTTCGACGCAGTCATGACCCAAAACGGGCTGTTGATGGGCGCTTCTCTCAACTACATACCTCTACTTGACGCCCCTCCGAGGCGTAAAGCATCACGGTGTCACGATTGAATTTTCACGGGCTTCAAAACCAAAACGCTCTATTTGATTTTGTCTAATCTGTATTTTGAAGCAAAGGAAACCAACAAACTCCATGCCGGACTCAAAAATGGATTTCGTTGATCATGTCGGCAAAGGTCCTAAAAGCTGCTTTGGTCTAGCCTTTAGCCTCAAAAAAAATGGGATTTAGGATTTAAAATCTTCACCTGCTTCAAATCCTGAACAATGTCTGCCTCGTGGCTGCCATCGGCGAAAGCAAGGATGGGTGAATGCGTGTAAGGATCCGCGAATAGTAAGTTATTTCTAGTAAAAATTGGCAGGGTTATTGATCGGGCATGATAGAACGCGATTGCTTCCAACGAAAAACTGAGCTTGCTAAATACTTTCCGATGGGAGTTGATGCCGTGACGTTCTGTGAGGCCTTGAGTCTAGACTAGCTCTCTCATGACCGTAACAAGTCACTACCATCGTCGATGTTGAGTATTAAAACACCGAGAGTAGATGTTCACCGATCTTGGCTGGAGCCGGATACCTTGAATGGAGAAGTCGTTCTTCGCCGTCCGCAATATGTGAAGTCTCGAACTCTGAATTTGGCTCACTGAAGGGTGCTTTCCGAGCCGGAACATTTTGGAAGGAGGAGTTGGTTGACGGCTGATATGTGACGACTGCGGACAACCGTGGTGGCGTTTGCGAAGGTCCATGACTATTTAACCATGCCTCCTCATCAACGTTGTTGTCGTCGAAGGAATTGGCATCTTCCTGGAGAAGTGCTTGTCTATGGTGATGAGTGGAAAGTCGATGGGTTAGGCTTAGAAGAAGATCCGTAAAGGGCCAAGGCATGATTCAACTCGAAGAAAAGGTCGAGAACGCATATAATAGTCTATTCAGGTGAGCTGGCAAGAAGGAGGTTAACAGAGCGTGAATCTAAGAGGTTGAGAGAAGTGTAATTGAAGGAAAATCTGGAAGGGAAGAGAGACTAGGCACGCTTACTCCGGGGACTTGGATTTGATGAGCTCAGCACGGCTCAAATGTATGGCGGAGAACGAGTGAAAAGCCGTAGAGCTACCTGTGAAACGCCCACAGGCATCATCCTTCAAGGAGCATCAAAATCTATGCCATCCCAAACCGGCAAAGAAATCAGATCTGGAAACTGCCGATCAAAGAAAAAACATGCGTTAGCACACTCTGAACACCTCGCGGACGTTCCTGCTACATGCAAAAGCTTCTCCCTGCATCAAGCCGTGGACGTAGCATTCTCCCACGACCTTGAATGGTCCATCTTCCTGGCGACGAATAACATGTGGAACAGTTGATCCTTGGAATGCGCATATAAGATCCCCAACCGCTGTAGCATGAGGTACGCAACCTGGTCTTCCTTTTGTAGCCCGACAGAATCTACGGGGTGCAGCCCATGCTTGTAGCGAAGCTTCTAAGTTCCTGGAGATCCACTGGTTGAATTCGGAGTTTGCTAGCTCGTTTCTGGTCCGGCGGCTATCATCAAGGGGATTAGTTCGGTAGAGGACTCCGAAGCTTCCATGATTGATCAGGACTGTGTCTTCAGGTTGGTCTTCTTGAATGTGAGCCTTGAGGGGGTGAAATTTTCACGAATCTACGAAGATATCCGCCAACTCATATTCGTTTGTGTAGGACAAACATCGAAGGTGATGCAGCAACGAGTGATAGCGAAATTTGCTTCATTCCCGACCCCAAGAGTGAGTTGTTGTATACGCTGTGGTCTAGAGGCCGACAATGGGGTTAGAAATTGCAACCGGAGCGAGACCGATCTAACCGAGGAAGACCCCAGTCATCAGGTATCTAACACGAGTGTATTAATGAAGCGCTCTTGGGATCTCCATTGTTTTTCAAACTGATAGCATCTTCTTTCTGCGATCATTTCGATCAGGTAAGGGGAAGTAGTGAGATCGATAGAGTCGTAGTTGCACTCATTTAGGGTAAGTTTTTTTTATTACCGTCATCTGAAACCATCCAACCAGTTAACCAACCCTCCCAAAGACCCGTGAATGAACTCGAATGCATAGGTCGCCGTGTTCTTGAGATCGATGTGATCACCAACAAGAGACCTCTTAAGCCCCTCCCTAGGTCTTCAGAATGCACCGAAAAGGGATTAGAATGTTTCTCCGCAACCAAAAAAAGGGCATTGCGGCCTGGCAAAACCTTCAGATAAGGAAATATGCGGCCCGAAAAGATACTAAGATGATGATGATTCATGACCACAACTTGAATAAGGGAGAAACACCCTTGTATGTAAACGTAGGTTACGTAGCGCCGCAGTTTGATAGCAGCTACCAACGGAGGACGATCTAAGTCTGCTCGCCGATTGCGTCAAGCACCACGCGAAACCCTTGCTGCTCAATGTGGTGAGCGCACTCCAGATACTTCATTCCTATTTCCGCTGGGATACCGCGGTACTGGCGATACATCCGCTGGATTCGCGGATCCTACTCTGTAGTTAACCCAGTTCCTCCTACTTTTTCTGGCTGATTCTCGAAACTCATTCCCTGATAAGGACTAAATGTAGGTGCAGGCTCGTGTCGAGGATTACGTCTTAGTATGAAAAGAACTGCGACGCCAATTGCACCAAGAACTGCAACTCCGCCAACCACGCTCCCGGCAATAACTCCGGTATCCTTGTTACCCCCACCACTTAGGGATGAGGGGACTTTGGCTGTAGTAGATGCTGATGTGATTGCTGTCGGGGTAGGAGTAGTTGGAGGCGAAGCCGGATTCGGGGTTGTTGTGGCTGAGGTACTTGCCCGGGTCCAGCTCGGAGTTCCCACTGTGCTGTGATCAGCGATAGCACATCTTCCATAGAGGCAGCAGTATCTTACCGGACACAATTGGGCGCACCCGATAAAGGTTTGAGCCTTTAAAACCCGAGGGTTCACACCAAACATTGGTAATTGCTTCAAATGCCCCAAAGGATGAATATAACAGATCACTACTGCACGCGTATCCACCATTTACACTAGAAACGCCTCTAAAGATTATTATGTATACGTCGGGTGTACAGTTGGTTGGCTCTTACCAGAACGAAGAGGTCGTTTGCGCAACGATCCAGCCACTGGAACAAGTAGTCTATATCGGGCACAGATCAGATATGAAGCAGGATTGGTAATAGTCACCTGACGATGTGTAGGTATAGTCCGTAGTGTGATAGGTCAGAGGTGCCCCTGCAAGGTGTATCACAATGTCAGCATACTAGAAGTAGCACTTCACTTCTCAGATGTCAAGACTCACAATAAGTGGTTCCATTATTTCCACCACCTGAATACCAGGCAAACGTTTGATATCTCGCATCCGATGAGATAGCTGACTCCTGTCTGGGAAGTAACGCTGGTTCAGTCACTGCAGCTCCAGGTAATGGCGGGGGAGCAGCATCTTTCACATAGTTGCAAGCAATAAAGAGGAGAAACAAAAGACGTATAATTGATGATTCTGAAAACGGTGCCTCGAGATATCCGTGCGTCTTCTGCTTCCACCGAGAGAGATACTTGTAGGCTGTCTGATAGCAAGGTTCGGGTCAGTATATACCTCCTTGACACCAAACGGTCAAGCCTTCCAGAGATTCAAAAAGAGGCCGGATCTGGACTAAGCCGGCAAGCCATGTCAAGTCAGGATACACAAGGTTACGTATCCTCCCGGGTTCATTGGATGATTTTAACGTCCACGAGGTAGACGGAGATAGAGAGGCAGCATCTTGATGACGAAATTAGCTCAAGAGATAGTTTACCCGCGTTTTCGACTATGTTACAATCTCCAATCGGTTGATGGACTCAAGTTGGCCCATGCGGCGTCACTGCAGTAACGACGTATCTGCTAACGGAATCAGTTGGTGGCAGTAGGAATTGACGAATTGAGAGTGAGTAGACTTCGAGAGAACGGTGAAGTCTCATTGAAGAAGAACGCCTTGCAGGATGAGAGACATAGCCTTGGCAAGGCTGACCTATCCAAGCATTGATGGGGAATGCAACTGATAGACGGCAATTGATGAAAGCAGGAAAGTGGCGGCATTTCGATAAAGCCACCACCGGCTGAACGTCCCATCCCACGTCTTTTTATCTCCACCGGGCTGGTATGGTGAAACTGCTGGGCAAATACGCCTTGCTGTGGCGCGGTCCTGAGCCTTGCCTCGAACTCACATGAGCAGAGGCGATTCGCCGAGGATATCACGATGCCCTAACGATGAAGATTGGCCTCCATCCAAGGGCGGCTGTCTACGTTGCGCATGTGGTAATGGACAATGTTTCCGAACCCTGGCGGAAGTACAGGCAAATGCCTAGGTACGTAGTTAGTTTCGTGTCCCGAAGATACTTCAAACCTCATCGTATACCTAGCCGATTCTGGTTAGGGGATCGATCGACATGAACTCAGCTTATGCCACAGCCGCTCTCATTGTGATTATTGGACTTCTCATCGAGTTTCTCCACGATCGAAGTAGCATCTCGAGAGGACAGTGCATGAGGATCCACGACTAGGCCATTTGCGGTGGCTCTGGGAATGGTTGGTGATGTTGTCCAAGTTTCAGGGCGTGTTAAATCCAATGATCGCTGAGTAACGCTGAACAACTCGACCGCCGCGGGCTAAATGATGGAAACAAGCCAGAAAGTCCAGTACTGCAGTTTATCACGTCGATTATGAAGAAGTTCGCCCACTGAGCAAGGCCGGCAAGCTTTGAGATCTGTTGCAATGAGCTCGATTCTTTCGGACAATACCGGAAAATGCTGGGCGGTAATATATAATGGTAGGTTCGGGGCTAAGGTTTGATTGATATTCTTTTCCATACAAAGAGTCGACAGCAACTCGTCCGGCGTTGGACCCGCCGGCTTGAGTGTACGTTTGAAGAGCCTTCCCCCAGCGGCTGTTAAGTCTTGAGTTGTCGAGGCCCGCCATATCCACTCTTTGACGGCCGGATCCGCTGGCCACTGTTAAGTCTGCCGCCACACATAAAGAGATGGTTGACGCGTCTCAAGTCTTAATATCCACGACCCAGCGGGTTTGCTTCTCAAATAGCTCTCGTTCTTCGCCATGCAGGGCAGTTAAACCTTCTTCCCGCAAGCATCGAAACAGCTCAACGGCTCTCCCAAAATCCTCTTTAGAAGTATATCCCTCATCACTAACAATGTTGCCCATCGATTCCCAAAACTCTTGGCTTTCATTGAATGCCGCACCTTCTTCTTGGTGCTTTCGGATCTCCTCGTCTGAAAACTGGTACGGACATGGTCCATCCACGTCAAAGTCGTCCCATTCTCTGTGGTATGCGTTAGCGTATCCGCGTAGAAGATTCTTCAGAGACTTGCCTTCGCATTCGAACCAAGCACTCTCGAAACGGGAATAAACAATTGTCCCAAGTAGCGTTGGCGAAAGCCTCGAGCTGCTTCAGTGTCTTCCCTTGCGGATGCCTCATGACCTTGTGCATGAGAGGGTTTTCCTTGGCAATTCGCGTCTCATACGAGTGGATCAGGATTGACTGGGCGACTTGATATCGCCAATGGTCTTTTGTAGTCTGGTCGAGCTGCTTAAAGTTGCCGGGCAGCTTCATCATCATCTCGATAGAGTAATCCAAAAGCATAGGTGGATTAGCTCCAATGAACAGTGGCGCTGTCCACGCACCCTGCCAGTCGATGATGCTTGATATTGTGCCATTCTCGTCGACGTATATGTTGCCAGAGTGAAAGTCTGGGTGCCAGAAGCGGGGAGAGGAGAGAGCGGGATCCCTTGGAATGATGCTGGGGACGGCTGAGATGAACTTGCGCAGCGACGACACATGAGCCTCCGGAGAGTTTTGTGTGTCAGACGTGTACTGCCATGGGTTATGGGCCGTCTTGTCAGCGACGGCATGTCTACTTATCCAGTCAATCTCGCGCTTGGCGATGGATTCCAGGTACTGCCTGGCTGATTTCCCTATACCAAATCATTACGTGAACAACGCGGTCAGGTTGTTAGGCGAAACGTACATGGGCCGTGGTAATGGTGCATATCGCTTCGTTCTCCTACCCAGAACTCCCTTCGGACAATCGGTCCGATGGAGAAGCGTGATTCGATATTGTCCTCTACCTCTCGCGATGATGCCGTAGCCTTTACCGGCTCGCATTTCGAAAGTCCACTGTCTTTGAAATACAGCGACCCGATCCTATAAGGCAAGTTAGATCCGCGGCACTTTAAGGAGGCTCTATTAGCCAGAGCCAACCCCACTTATCGAATGACACGGAGAGCATCTTCTTCTCAATATCGATAATCTGGTGAACAATATCCCGCTTAGCCCTGAGTTCCAATTCCGGCCAGACGGTGTGAAGCTGAAACCCGCTTGCTTCCTCCATGATGATGTATTCGGACTCGACTGGATTCTGACTCATTGCGCTCCAAGCTAGCACTTTGGGGACAGGAAGATTCAGTACGGTCCTGCCAAACTCCATAGTAGCCACTTCCGAGGCAGTCGTATGCCTGGTGGGGTCAGCGTTGGGGTTGGGAATCTTGACGATGAGGTTCTTGCTATTCTGCATAACAAGGCGAAATGCCTTGTTGTAGTTTCCTTCCCCGATCTTCTCTAGTGAGATGCATCCTGTCGATCCCATTACCTCACACGCAAGCCTTTTGAGACTCGAGATGTTGAAATGTCGGTAGCGGGCATCCAATTGCGGCTTTTCATTCCAGAGCCAACGGCCACTGGTATAGCTGAAGAGCTGCTCGTTCTCGGTCGGGCTGCAAGATGACATTATACGAGTGCAGCCCGGGGGTTTGAGAGAGATGTGACGAGACTGCACGAGATCTTTAATCACAAGGACTCGCATGGGTCTTACGAACTTGAAAGCAGAGGAAAAATTGAGAGTGACGAAATTGACGAAGAGGAGGGCTGCAGGGGGGATGAGAAGACTCGGCTCGAGCATAACATGTCAGGTCTCGATATCTGACATTAATTGGTCACGTGCCATGGCATTCCGCGAACCTTGGAATTGTGTTCCATAGGGAAGCGAGCTAGTTAGCTCTACCACGCGACATGTGCATAAACGTTACAACTTGATAACAGCAATATTATCTTCCTTTTTGTTTAGTTCAGTTGTGTAATTAGCTCGCTTGTGGAGCACGTTAACACTACCTGATTACTAAGTTACTGGGTGCCCTTAGATAATCCATTTCTCTTTCCCCGCTCCGAGCTACTTGACCCTCGACTGTGTTCATCTGATAACGAGTGGATGTTTATTGAAGCGCTGAAGCTGCATGCGTCTTGGCCATGCTCCTTCAATCGTGTTGCAGGGGCGGGTTTTGCATGTTTATGCAGACTTGGAAAAGAAAGCAGGATTTCTTTTTGGCAATTCAATAAAGTGTATAAGTACGGCACCCGGATAGTCAGGCATTTTCATTCATACTGTTCATTGCCGCAATTGTTCGACCTCTTTGATATCTTATCGCTCACGGTACGACGTCTAGACCCTCGTTCATCAGTTCATTTTGGACTTTGCGCTGCTTGACGAAGAGTTTCATTGTAAAGGCTCTCCCAATATCAATTCTTGCTGTCACTCTGCGGCTGATTTTGCATAGATCGCATCTTTTCGTCATGTCGCCAATCTCAACATCGGCTTTCAAAAAGTTCCTCACCCAAATGCCTATTGCTACGGTGATCCAGTTGCCAAGGTTGCTGTTGATCCGGCTAACGACCCCTCGGGAAGCTCTGTTGAGGATGACGCGCTGAACTCGTTTGAAGGAAACAACTGAGACCTCGAATGCTGTAGTGGCATAGAAACAGGAGAGAACTGTGTGATTCAATGACTCGGCTAGTCTCCCCAGGGTCACCTCTATAATTACTCCGCTCTCTTTACAAGTCCAGAGCGTAAAATGGGCGGCATCTCGCCTCATCTTGTGTAACTGTGATGACGATGCACCGTACACTGGGTCGATTGCCTGTGACGCTGCCCTGCGTGAGTGCAGGTCCCTACGTGTCCTCCGCATCTGGATTGCCACTTATTTTAAGCAGCTCTATCATGACTTAGCCGCCTGCGCAAACTCTTGAGACCACACTGGGGGGCAGTCGAGGAGCAGGTGCAGCACCTAAGGGGTTCGCCCGCGCATGCTCCGTCCTTTGATTGTGACGTCTGCGATTGATCTCCCAGAAGCGAGGAGGCTCTTGAGCAACTCGACTGCCGCGTTCCAAATCCCTTCCGAGCTGCGTTTTGGAGGGTGGCAGAATCCCGTGCTTGCTAAGCAACCAGTACAGCGACTCGGCCCAAGAGATGCACGAAGACAGTTCAACGCCAACTAAAATGCGTTTGCCATGAACCCCACTCTCTGGTAGGGTCATGCGTCTATTATATAGAATTCAGGCGTGTTCCCGGGACACTCAACTGAAGCTCTTCAAGAATCGGCCGAGAAATGTTTCCATCCGTCCCGTATCTTCTAGCCGCGAGACCAACCCAACGACTCCATCAGGTCGGACCATGACAATTGAGCCTTCAGCAATGTTGACCCCAAATGTCTTGTACACCTCCGCCGACGAACTATACAGTTGCATTTCCGCCTTTTCCTTCACGCAATCCGGAACATCTGTCCACTGAAACGAATCTTGGGGTAAAGGATGTAGGACAATAGTATCCAGGAGACTTTTCGGGAATATGTCGACAAATCGCCCACACACCTCCTTCAAGGCTTTTACTGAGCGACCTTCGGCATCTAATAGATCATCAGAAGCAATCACGATGATGCTACACCGCCCATCTGAACGTATATCATCGTGAAGGTCTTTCAGAACGCCATCAGCAAAACGTTGGACTTTCACGTTGAATAAACGGCGGCCAGCGAGCAAGACTCCTCCTAGGTACTCCTCCTGTGATCTCGTTCTCTCCTCTGTTCTCCTCTCGATAAGGAGTCCCGGTCGATATTCAATGCCACAGCTGAGGACAAAATGCTGCATTTCACTCATCCTTTGTTCAGGAGATGTTCCTTCTTGATTCCACCGTTTGTCAAAGTAGATAAGATCCTCTGCATTTGGACGTCGCTCCTCGTCGTAGCTATTCAGGATGGCCACCGGATCCGGCGTTAGTCCTGACAGAACCCAGGCAAGTTTCCAAGATAGGTTGTAAGAATCTTGAATACTGACGTTCAAGCCTTGACCTTGATGAGGAGAATGTGTGTGGCAGGCTAGCAGTGTTAATTCATCTCAGCTGAACCCAGGAAAGAAGACTCACCATCTCCTACGATGAACATTCTCGGCTCACCCTTCGAGTCCTTCAAAGAGAATTGCTTGGCTACACGCTGGCCAAGTCCATATGCAGCCCACCACTTAATCTCGGTCCCAGCCTTAACTCGAAATCGAAACGGACGGAAGACTTCCGTTGCCCTCTGCAAGATGGTTTCCGCCGTGATTTTCTTTCTCATCTCTTTTGTTTTCCTGCGTTGTTCTTCCGCTACTACCTCATCTATAGCACCTTCCTCGTCCTCCGTATCGACAGACATATCTAAGTACAGTCTTGTCAAATACTCTCCACTTGGTAGTCTCTCTCGTGGGACGATAAATGCACTGCCTTTTCTCTCACCAAAGCGATCGATTAGGCTCGATTGCCTCCGAACATCAGGGAAGTTCGAATCTACGACCAGGTCCATAACACCCCATAACTGGTCGGTCATATCACCGTCTTGTTCCACGCCCATGAACCCTCTCACAGCTGAACGAGCGCCATCGGCTCCAACGAGATATTTGGTTCTCACAGCCTTCCTCTCCCCGTTACATTCGATGATAGCAGAAACGGGATATTCCGAATCAGCCATTTCATCCATCTTTAGGCTCACAAGCTTCGTATTGTACTTCACACCATCATGCTGAGACTTCGAAAGGTCTTCCTTGAACGCCCTTTCTAGATGACCCTGGTGCATTGTCAAAAGCTGTTCGAATCTTGCCGGCGAAAAGTAAAAGGGGGCGTGTTGGCTTTTGACTAAGATGTCTGGGTTCTCCGAGTCACGACTCCACCTCGTGAATTCAGAAAATGAGTTGCTAATTCTTTTAAGTTGCTCATAAAGCCCCAAGGTGGCCAGAATCTCCAAAGTCCGTGCATTCACGCCGTCTGCGTGACCTGCACGGGTCTGGCTTGCTTTCTGATCTATACAGAGGAGCGAAGAACTAGAGAGGCCGTATCGAGCGAGAATCATCGTTAAGAAAAGGCCTGCTGGCCCTGCACCAACCACAATTACTTCATAACGTTTCTGACCATTCGGTCCGATAGGTTGGTGCTGCTCCGAGAGTCGAGGAAGGGGATTTCTGAAGTCCAGGTACGAGTGTTGAGGGAGAGGGTCTTGTTGTTTTTCCGCAACGAGTGGCATACTGACGGTTTGAATATCGAGAGGATTGGCTTTACACTCAACTTCGGAGGAAATGAAGATCGATTGGTATAGATGCGCTGTATATGAGAAATGGCAGTCGAATTTTGCTCCAGAGTAAGCGTACGATCAGCATAGGATATGGTTGCGGTCACACAACGGCCTTTATGAGTCGAGCATAGCCCCAATGCGGCACGATTATCAGCGTTAGGTGTATCACGAATCCTTTCCTCATAAAGAGTATCCCACGACTTCTGGAAGGATGCTTGGTATCAGGATGAAGATGCAGTCAGCAGGTAGCCCAATCTGTCCCTCGTTCCGATTGGAAGCTGCCTTTGAAGGATCAGGCGGGGCACAAAGGACGAATTGTGCCTTGTAAGATCTCACCTCTCCCTTCAAATGCACGATCTTTATCGGGGTACGTTAGAAGTCCTTATCTCTACAATAAATGGCGTATCTTCTAAGCCTTATAACTTTAAGCGCCTATGTGAAAGACGTGAAATGTGGCTCTAGTATGTCTGCCCCACATCCAGTGATAGACTAGCGGTCTACATAGATCATTCAGACTTGGTGAAGGTCATCAAAGCTGGTTGCCATCATCAAGTCCTTAGGTAAGGCGCTTAAGTAAGTACACAAAGCCATTCTATCTTTCTCTAACATACTCCATTGTACTTCTACCCTTTTCTGGAAGTCGGAGAGTTGAAATAGGAATAGCTAAACCTGTAATCCATGAATAACTATGTTGACTGAATCCGTGATCCCTTGATTATGTAGAACGACAAAGGTCATCTTCAAGTTAGGCTAAACACTTTGAATACCTTCAGATGTAATAATTTCCAAGAGTCGGCGGCCTCACACCGCGCGCAGTAGTGAAGCAACAATGTCTGGGCTTACTCCAACGAACGTCATCTTTTTGTACAAGCCCGGGTATACCATGATACGATACACAGT
>AJFK01000330.1:0-59025 GCA_000467715.1 Hysterium pulicare CBS 123377 | reverse complement strand
CCCACCGCCATGACAACAATCCACCCACAGGCGAGCATGGCAAGCGTCGATATTTCTCCTGAACAGCAGGCTTTCCTTAACCAACCATCACCCTATCACGATATCTTCTCCGAAGCCCATAGCTCTGACAACCAACTCCATCCCATTGCTAAAACTTCTTCCAGGGGACTTCGCATGCCATTCACATTTCTCAAATGGTTTCGCTACACAAAACTGGGTCAGCAACAGGACACTTCGGACCCTGAGCACGAGGAATCGAAAGACGAGGGTGAGGACGAGGGCGAGGGAAGCCGGGAGCCGTTCCTACCCTTCTCCCACCGCAAAGATCCTGAAAATGACAATATCAGCGAGGGGTCACCCGCAGATCGCTGGTTCACAGTTCTCTTCCTCCTACTTCTAATGTCTGGGCTCATGAATCTGTTCCTATATTTCAACGACGGCCCACCCTCCAAACTCGCCGCACACTCCCACCACGCTCACAAACACTATCAACCCCATGGAAGCTTCACCTACAAAGATCATGGGCAGAACTATACATGTTACAAAACTCATCATACGGCGCTCGTGGCCAATTACGACTACTCAGATACCTACCACACGCATGATAAGTTGTGGATTGACGCACAAGGAGGAAGTATGGGAACAATCTACACGTCCCAGAACCGGGCTGATGGGAACGTTCGAGCGGCGGGTATTTCTATGTTTCATCAGCTCCACTGTCTCGCTCAGATTCGCAACGCGATTCAGCAACTACAAGCGGGTCATCGAATCGGCTTCTCGGAACAAACAGACATTTCCAAACATCGAGGCCACTGGCCCCACTGTTTCGACTACTTGAGACAGACGATCCTGTGCAATGCGGATGATAGTCTCGAAGCCAGCGGCGTGCACAATGGTCAATGGAGCTTCTCCGGGTATGGCAGTCCACGCATTTGTAGAGACCATACGTGGTTGTATGATGTGACGGCTTGTGGTGAGGAAGGGTGTGAGGGGAAGCTCTATTATCATGATCGCACGCAGATGGAGAAGATTCACGAAGAAGAGGAGAAAGTGGTTGAAGAATGGAAGAAGGAGCATGGACAAAAAGTTGTGACAAGAGAGTCAGCTGTGAGCGAGCGAGATTGGGAGGTTTGGTTGAGGTCGGGCGGCGCAGTAGATGAAAGTTAGTTCGTGCCGTTACCAACAACAGATTGTTATCGTAAGAATCAAGATTGACAATTGAAACAACATTGCTTGATGAACGAAGGCGTGAAGCCGTAAGAATGCATTTCCCTCGAAGATGTTCGTACGCCCTAGAACATCTAACTCCTTGGATGCGCGTTGCCTCCGTGCCTCTGGACCAGAATGTCTTCGTTTGTCTTTGGCAACCGCGAATATCCCAACGCGGAAGTTCTTTGTCCACTCTCGCAACCTGGCTCATTCCTTGGCGGCATGATGCCTTTTACTTTCCCGCCTGCCTCGCCTCCCAAATGCCATGTGCGATAAGACGACGGAGTGAATAGCGAGCACGTTGTTTCGAGACTCGCGTGTCTGACACGAGACGATTGGCTGGAGTGACGCCACAGCTTCACCGCGGCTCTCGCTTCTGGTTGCCGGGGTTGCTGGCTTTCAGATAAACAAATCACCTCAGCTTCTTCATTACCTCGCCCTCTCACCTCACGACTTCCTCAGAACCTCAAAACACACACTCCTTTTGAGCTCTCTCTCTCGCGCTCTCTCTCTTCACTACCACCCGCGGCGTCTTACGCATTTCTTCCAAGAGCATTTGCTAACCTCAAAAAGTTCACCCAAAAGCTTGTTGTACAGCATGGATTCTACCAATCGTGGACCAATGACCTCCGGCGAGGGGAAAGTCAACACTCCTTCGCGCTCTGCTGCCAATACTGCCAATGTCACCAAGCGGTATGTGTTTCCATCCCCTCCCCTCTCGTCTGATCTGGAACAAGCGCAGAGACTGACACTTCCCAACAGCCTTCAGAAGGAACTCATGGATCTCATGTGCCAACCTGCGGCTGGCGTCACTGCCTTCCCCAACGATGAGAATCTCATGAAGTGGACCGGAACTATCGACGGGCCTGACGACACGCCATACGCCGGGCTCACCTTCAAGCTTGCATTCGAATTTGGCAACAACTATCCGCTCACTCCTCCGGCAGTCCTGTTCAAGACACCCATCTACCACCCGAACATTGACTTTTCTGGTCGTATCTGCCTGGACATCCTCAAGGATAAATGGAGCGCTGTCTGCAATGTGCAGAGCGTCTTGCTTAGCTTGCAGAGCTTGCTTGGTGAACCCAACAAGTACGCAACCCGACTTTCATACTCTCACATACTCATGCTCTCACACTCTTCTCTTCTCAAACTCTTATGCTCTCATGCTCTCATGCTCTCTCGCGTATTCTCATCTCGTCTTGTTCTTCCTAACGTTAACCGCATGTTTGGTCAATAGCTTGCTAACATGTGATCTCTCACAGCGCAAGCCCACTCAACGGTCAAGCAGCGGAGCTCTGGGACAAAGATCCAGCCGAGTTCAAGCGCCACGTCCTCGCTCGTCACAAGACCCCGGAAGAGATGGAGGCCGACGGTCTCTAAACAACCTTTCACCTTTCGCATTGGCGGGCGTTCTTTTCTGGGATACCTTTTCGTTTCTCATTGGCAGCATTGGTGTTGCGTCCCGCATTTGGAGCAGGTATGGTGAGGGTGTTGGTGGTCTTGTTCATGGTACCCAGGTACTTTCATGAGCACTGTACTTGTCGTCTTGAAAAGCATAATGGCTTGGTCTCGTCCTTTGTATTTGGGTCGCCTGCCAACAAAAGCGTACACTTCCCCCGTACCCGATTGTCTTGGATACCCTCGCAGTACAAAAGCGTTTCTTCGCTGGTTGTTTTTTGAGCTACTAGTACTTTCATTCAACGGGTTGGTTGCATTATTGCATGGTCGGGAGTAAAAGCGTGGTTTCTCAAGGAGCTGGGGCATTCGGGTGTATTCCAGTTGTTACTCTTTTGGGAAGAAGTAATGCATTACGGTCTTTCCTAGGTAGCGATCGAGTCACGACCTGAATGAAACCTTCCTTTTCATCATAAGATGCGTTACACCAGATATATACATCAAGGAAGGTGTTAATGAGACGGAATGAGGGTCAGGCTTTCGGAGTCAACCGCTTAGGACGTTGTCTGAGACTTCGACATCAACAACATCTGGACCTGACTAGAAACACGTGCCTGTGGATGAAAAGCAAATCAATTTCCTCCCTTGCGCAGGCAAAGACAATCTCATAGACCTCGTGACCCTCCATGTCCCCATGTCCAGATGCAGCCTCGACGGCCAAGATGCCTTGATAGCAAACACGCAATACGCAATCAGTCGATGTCGATGGTCCAAGCATAACTGCCCGATTTCATCTCCAGGAAATGAGATTGCCACGAGAGGCGGGGAAAGGCAATATGGTAGATTGAATATTGATACTAGTGAGGTAGCGACCTGGCATTTTCGGACGGGACCCGGGTACCTTACTTTGAAGCCAATCTATTCGGTATTATTGTTCCATGCCAGTATGACATAGCCCGCGGTACGGGTCAACGTCAAGCTCTATTTGTAGCGACTTTGAAAGTGGACTCGCGGCCTTTGTTCATGCACTTGCGGAAACACTCCAGAAGAATTGGTGCGCGTGGTGGCTTGCATTGAGACGTCTTTTCGCTTGAGAGAGACGCTTTCGGAGTACCTGCAGATCATCGAGAGCAGTGCATCATCGACATTCCTTTTCCACCGCAAGGCCGCATAAGGTCGCATATCCACCTCCGCTCTCCATGTTAGTCAACCCTCCGTTCTCGCTATGAAGCTGCTTCCTCAGCGCGTTAGCGCAGATGTGGTCGATAACCACATGGCATCCCGCTGTCCGGGCGGCAAGATAGAAGACGCTGCAGCACGGGGTTCGGAGCTAGAGCTATCACTTGCCTGAATGGCCTGAGGTTTGAACAAATGCGAAATGGTTCCTGTAGGGTGTATGCGAGTGGTGGATTAGCGTTCAGGTATATGGATGCTCTCTTTCGAGCTGGTTGCTTTCCATCTTTGTAGTGAGGGCGTGCTTGGAGGCAAACAGGTCGGATCCGTCTGCGGCATGCAGCGATGCAGGTAGCCAGCTGGCAGGAATCTGCGTTTCGGGCTTGGCAGGTGGGGTTGTTCCTCCAATTCCCCGTTCATTCCCCTCCGACATGCTGCTGTATCATATGGAGACGATGAACAATAGTTGTTTGATATGCATTTCTGAAGACATGTGAAGTCCAACATGTACGAGTGTCGATCTCTTCTCGACAAGATTAGACGTCGCTGGGCCAGTTGATCTGGAGGGATGCACGACGAAACGAAAATGGATCTCTCTGCCCCGCCCCGCAGCTCCCCAGGACCCGCTACGGGCGCCTGGACCGCTTCCAAGTTTAGCTTGCCAGTCGCTGTGGCCTGCCCTGCTGTCCAAGGCTGTCCAAGGTTGTCCAGACGGCATCGCCCGATGACCAGCCTGCCCACCGCCCAGCTGAGCCCTACCGCCTGCGTAAGCCCTGTGTGCGTGGGTGGCGGGTCGACGTGAGCGGGTTGTCCGACTCTCAAATAGTGGTGGAAAGGAAGGGATTGCGCTCTGTGTGAGGTTTAGTGACGCCGAAGCACACCAGCAGGACGACGGACGGATCAATTCAAACTCAGGAACACGAAACAGGCACGCTCCGGGATCATGCTCGACTTCAATTCGGCCAGCCAAGCGCAACTGGCTTTCCTTAGGCCACCGAACAGGGTGCACGCCGGCCAGCCATCCCGAATCTTTAACTGCTTCCTCGGGTCTCTGGGTCCGTCTGCGTCCAGCCCATCCTTTGGCTGCCTCTGCACACGTACAGTACAATCTGTGTACACACTCCGTATAGTCGTGAGAAGGCCGAGTATGGGCATGCCGAAAAGGATGGAGAGGCCATTGGAGGCAATGTTTCGTAGCAATAGCTCAAGTAGATGTAATACGCACACGCCGAGCGTCCTCGTAATCGTACTTCGGTGACGGGGGCTTAATGCCTTGCAGCACACGCTCTCGATTGACGTTGCACAACGTACCTGGCGCCCGCACCTCACCCATCCATCCAAACCATCTGCCCATCTGCGGGCCGCCCAATTCACCCCATTCAACGCTGCCGCCCTGCACCGGACAGTCCGCTGGCCGACACTCATCCTCATCAGAGAATTGAATCCCCCGCCTTTCATTCTCTTCCTGCTTCCTAACGCCCAATAATCGTTTCAGCCTGGGCCAGTCCATGCCTGCCGAGACCCCGTGCTTCGCTCAACCTTTCCGTCCCATCTACGCTATGACACTCTGACTTTGTCTGACACCACCTCGAGCCTCTTCTTTGTTCCTCTCTTCGTTACTCCGCCTCTGCTTGCCAACTCACCCAGACATACGCCTGTTCTCGTGAGCAGAGCAAGCAACCTAGCATCGACAACTCCGCCTGCTTGCTCCATCGTCACCCTTCATCTCTGGGTGCTGTTTTTCTCCATGCATCGTTTCCCTTAACACCCTCTCTTGCTGGTGCGAGACCGTTCGTCCCTCTTCTTGATCTGGTCTTCAAGACATCCTTTCTTGTGAACCACCATGTCTGCGACCGTTTTGTCCGCGAGTGGCATTGCCCTCCATGGGGCCCCGGATACCGACATTGGCACTAAACATGGCAAACCACACCGTCTTCAAGTCATGCAACTTGAAATGACCCAAGATGTAGTCGATGAACTTTTGGAAAGCGTGAGGAGCGGGAGGCCCTCCCAGATTCTCTTCGGCAGGACTCCTGTATGTGTTTAATAAATTTCTTGGGGAACTTGCTACCTCCGCCTTACCTCCGCCTTCACCGTCCGAGAGTGAATGTTGGACTGACACTTAGATAGCAACTCAAGTACGGCGACAAAACCCATGTTCTTCAGACAAGCTCCGAGAGCTTTCGATACGAGTTATACCAATCTAGCGGTGCTGGTGACGACGATGACCTACAATTCACCGGGCTGATTAACCATTCTTTGGCGGTGCAAAAGGCGGAACAAGTGACGTCTGGGGTAGATACGGCTTTAGAACAATTGAAAAGCTCCATGGCAGCGATTTCGGAATTAAAGGAAGCCAACAAGTATGGTTGCCCCACTATTCACCCATTCACCATGGTGAATACCATTCCCGCGGCCTTGGCCCACAGTTGCAGCGAACAATACTTATCGAGCTTATTGAACGTACCGCTTACAATAGAACAGAACCATTGTCGGTGACGCGAGTCCTCTACCTACAGGCCACCGCCGGTTCCCCTCGAAATCCTTAAAACCTCACCAACATCTCCTGCCTTCTTCAAACCACTCCTCACCTTTACGATCGTCAGGATCTAGCCCAATGGCCGCTTTCAAACCTCCATACATGCCCATGGATGCCCCGACCTCTCAGCCCGTTGTCTCAATTCCCAGGTCCGAGAAGCTCAAGGCGCTACGCATTCCCATCATTCATATTCTCGCCCTTGAACCCAGATCGAACAATCAATTGGTTTGGGATACCCGCGGCAAAGTAGTCGACTTGCGAGAACTACTCGCCAAGATTGCCAAATACCAGGATCCGTATTGGCATCTGAGTGACAAGGCATACAAAGAACTCGACCCCTGGGTCTTCCCTTACAAAACAGCCGATGACCGGGAGAAGGCAATTGGCAACGCTATCAAGGCATACGATCGTCTTCGTTTGCCCAAGGATGATAAATTATGGCAGAAGCTTCTTCCGAAGAACGAACGCGGCAAGGGCAAGGTCCTCTCACGGTTGAACGTCACAGCGCCGGCTCAGAAACCCAGTACACCAATGCACAAGATCTCGAAGCTCACTGAGAAAAAAGCTACAGCACCTAAGGTAGATGAGAAAGAGCCGGACAAAGACGGTAGAAAGGCAAAAGAGCCCAAAGAGAAGAAGTCGGTCAGGGATGACGCTGGGAAGGCGGTGACTGCGGCGAAGGCAGCCACAACGAAGACGAGCACACCATCTATGGAATCCACCAAAATTCGAAGCAAGAAAGCCACCACATCCGCCGACGAACCATCGCGCCACAAAGCCAAGGCTCCATCACGAGAGGTCCCTGCCAAGGATAGGCCTATGAAAAGTGCCAAACCACCGATGCCTACAAACACGAACACGAAGCCGAAGAACCCCTCACCGCTCTCGGCATCACCGCCAGTCAATGCGAGTGATTTTGAAGACTCTCATCCAGTTCACAAAGCGCTCTCGGCCGCCCCATCCCCGGCAAAGACGTCGTCAGGCAACTCTGACCGATCCCTCAAACGCAAAGCCAATGACATTGACAGTTCCATCCACGAGCACAACCTCTCCGTGAAGCAACGGAAGATGAATGGAGGAACACCCATCTCCACTCCCCTTAGCCTGGCCAGCAAAGCGAATGGATCCACGCCGTCCTCGTCACAGTCATTGAAAAGAAAAGCAGACGATTCGGATAGAGATCACAGACATGACTCACATACACCAAGTGGTAGCGCTACTAAACATCGCAAAGTTGCTTCTATCGATACGCACCTCGCTTCTCGTTACCCGGTTCACAGCAATAACTCCAGCCAGCAGAACAACAACCCTTCATCGCCCGGCTCGTCGTCATCTGCGACTTCTCCGTCCTTTCCGTCGCTGTCATTCCGCCAGACGGTGGAGCTCAGCCAGAAGTTTCAGAGATATTACAAGCGCTATGAGGAGTTGTACTGGCAGTTGGCCGAGTCGGAGAAGGCTCCTAGCGAGCAACAGCGGGAGGATTTGATGAAGATGCATAGGAAGCTTGAGGAGATGAAGCGGGATATCAAGGCTGGTGCGGGCAAGGGAAAGGCTTAAGTGGACCGGTCTACGGAAATTTGGAGATGCAGAGTTGTGAGAATGCTATGCGTATGAACTGAAAACCCTGATGGAGACGAGCAATGGAGACAGGTTGAAGTTGAAAATTCTGGATGCATTGATTGCATTGCGACAAGGCGTTTGGATTCAACTTCTGCATACGAGGTGTTTGTTTACTACGACTTTTATGGATAATTTTGATGGACATAGCCATTTGCATGATTGGTAAATAAGTACATGGCTGAAATCACGTCCACGGTTGTCTGTGCCATTGATGGCAAGTAGTCAGTGTTTACGAGTATGTATAGAGAGAAAGTGTTATGTAGACTCTTCAAAAGCATCAGAATCGAATAATGAAGATTTGAACGTCGTCTCTTTTTGTTTACAGATCGTCACCGCCGCTTTCGATGTGGTGGAGATCTGGGATCGGCAAGATGGACCCTTGAAAACGTCATCCGTCAATGAGTGCAGCCCTACCTGGCTGAGTATCGCCTTTCTCCACAACCACAAAAGAACTACACTCCGTCTACCTCTTTTCCTTTGTATTCATGTCACGGCTTGCTGCAAATTACGTGAAATCATCCTTCCAGAAACTGTTCCAAAAACAGACGCCGTCGAGAAAGTTCGCCCAGGTTGTGGATATCAAGATTGAAATACCGAAGCAGAGGCAGAGTCAGGGCCAGAAGAAAAAGATGGAGCTGAACGGCAAGAGACCCTTTCCCCGATACTGCCCTCACTTCCATTCAAGATTGTTTTCGTAAGATCATTGATTGAAATGCCCGTTGTCAAGTCGGGGCTGGGTTTACATATGCTGACTCGTGGAGTGATTGATAGTCTTCAAGAAGCCCCTCCAACTCCATAGCACGAGACCTTTGACGGGCTTCATGCGGACGGGGTATTGTGAGGTGCCGGCGGGGGATTATGGGAATCATAGCGTTGCTGGTATGGATGTGGATCTACGTCTCTCATACTCGCTCTTCACTGCCTCCTCGTCCCACCTCTCTCGACCCCAATTCAGCTCTTCCCCCTTCTAACTCCGTCACCTCTACCTACTATCAATCAACTCTACTCGTCAATTGTTCATTCCTGGCTTTCTTTTCACTACTCTCACCATCCATACTCCCTCATATCTTCCCTCTAGCCCTTCCCCTCCCCCTCTTCGATAGACCTAACCCATCCATCTCCTCGATAGCCGAACTCACGAACGAATTCCTCGACTTCTCCGCCAGCAAAGGCAACGATCTCCGCTCCGCAGGCCTGACGTCCGGCTGCAAATGGTGTCTCTGCGTGAATAGGTGGAAGGAGGCGTTCGATGCTAGGAATGGGGAGAATGATCCCAAGGTGCCGAAGTAAGTTCTTTTCTTCTTCTTATCCAGCTCTCTGCTTGCCTTTGAAGGGTTTGAGGAGTTTGTGGAGGCGTGGTTTCTTTCTGCAGAGAGGGCCAGGGCAGGGATTGGAGAGATAAAATGGTAGTTGGGTGACGGATACTTGCTGGGAAAGGAGATGGAAAAGGGATAGATGCTGGATGGGGGATGGGAAGAGAAGACTCGAAAGAGCGAGATGAAACTAACGATATGCCAGGGTCTTTCTGAACAGGACGAATGAAACCGCATTGCAGAGTGTGAAGTTGGATGAGTTGAAGAAGTTTGCTGCCGATAAGGAAGAGTGAAGGCTACTAGGACTATGCATACAGTTACAGATTTCTTCTTCAATTACTTGTTCATCGCTTACACGATTCGACGAACATGTCAACGGAAATTTGACACAGTCATGGGGAATTCAAGCCTCGTGATGACGAATGTCTAGTATAAAGTTTGGGAATGTTTCAATCAACTGAATTTGACGCCGCGCTATGCAAAGGAACGGAATCAAACAGAAAGCCCACTAATAAGACGGCTCTTCCTACAGTTCATTTCACGGTGCAATACTCCCCTTGACGCTCGAAAAAGCCCACATCACCCCCCTACCCAGCAACAAACTCGGTCCCGCAATAGCAGCCCTCCGCCTTCCCAGTTGTGCCTCCTCACCGGCGCCCACCTTCCCTTGATGATGCAAAATAGCAAATCGAAGCAGCACCTCCAAACAAGTAACACAAATACTAAGCACAATCAGCACGATGATGATCCACGTGATTCTCGTCATCTTTTTGTCTGAAATGGAATCAGAAAGGATTTCTCCCAGGTCGAGGAAGACGCGACAGCGTTCGTTGAGGACTTGGATTCGGGGCTTGATCTCGAGGTATTCGCGGATGGCGGTGTAGAGGGGATGCAGTGTGGGTTCGGATTCCCAGAAGAAATTTGGCGTGTCGAGCATGTTGGAGGCTGTGAAGAGTATTAGTCGATGATGGAGGAAGGGTGAGGCTCGGGGTAGAAAGCAAGGGAGGAAAGCTTACATAGATTAACATCGACTCGAGACGTGAAGAGTCTCCCTATCATCTTGACAACCTCTCCTCTGCTCATTCCTAGTCTTCCAGTAAGTGCCAGTCGTCTTGGTATGTACTCTGCCTCCAACATCGTCTTCGCCATCCTCTCCTCGAACAAACTCAACTTCGTGCTCTGCGAAATCGCATGGCTCATAGCTAGTTTAATCATATGATCCCCACTCTTCAGCGTAATCATATCATTGAACACTCTTGGTCGGGGGATCCCAGGGTTGTACTCGAAATGAAATTCCTCGGTCTCGAAGTCGGATTCCAGTAAGGCACGAGTGGCGAGAGAGACCCCCGTTTCAGTGGCTGAGAAAGTGAGATCGGCGAGGATGTCTTTTTCCTGTCGCTCGGTGAAGTTCCAGAAGACGGCGACGCCGTAGGAAAAGACGAACATTTCGCCAAAGGAGAGGGCGTTGGGAGGGATACGATGGGTAGGGGATGCGCCATCGTGCGGGTACTCTCCTCTCGATGAATCAGTAGAATCTCTTCGCTGCTCTTGCTCTTGATCTCCAGTCCGTCCATCGGGACTCGGGCCAGGACTTTCCTCCTCGCTGCCTCGGATGCTGTATTCATCCGTGTCCTCGAAATATCCCTCGTGATACTCCCGCATCTCGTTTCGCTCAATCTCTTCGTCTAGGACACTCTTCCCGCCCGGACTCTTCAGCACGGGACTACTCCTCACTCTGTACCCGTCGCTGCCCGGTAGTAACGGTAGATGATAGACCGTGTAGAGACAATCATCATACAACTTCGTCCTTGCATGATGTTGCGTCTTCACAAACTCGGCCGTCGACTTCATCTTGTAAGCCTGGGCCGTACAATACGCCGTCACCCTTGCCAACTTCTCCGTTCGTCGGGCTTTCGGCAATCGTTCTGCATAGCTCTTATCCTTCAACCCCCCCTTCACGGCTCTCCTTTCCAGAGCCTCATCTTTAGGAGGTCCCTCCCCCTCCCCATCATCGCCAAAATCCCCCTTCTCGTCCTCATCTCCCTCTTCAGTCTCGGGTAGAAGAACGAGCTTCTCGCTGAGTTTACTCGAGCGCGTGGGGATGTGATGCGGTAATAATCGACCGGATAATTTTGGGTCGAGCGGATGCCGTCCACTGGGGGTACGGTTGTTTATCTTGGGGCGTTGGTTTGGGGGGCCGCGGCGTTGTTGCGAGGGGATTTCGGAAGCGTACTGGAGGATGTTGTCGACAGAAATGAGTTTCGTTCCCGTTCTAACGAGAGGTGCGCGTTGAGGTGGACGGGATTGGTTGTCGCGCGTGTCAGTGACCTATGAACGGGGTATCTTAGTATGAGACGAGTATTTTGATCAAACATGTGAACGTACAAGGACAGTGGGCCCCCGTTTGTTTTTGGTGGTTATTGCACTCATGGTTGGATGAATAATGTGAGCCGATGCGCTCTCGTGATGTTACCGGTGGACTGGCTGCATTGATGTGGATAGAGGTGTTGAATCCATTGAATCCATTGACGCTTCTTGTGAAGATGTAGCTTCCAACGTCATCCCGACGCTTGGACCACCTATTCTCATCACAACACTCGACGCAGTCTACGGGGGAAATGAGTGCAGCATCGTTGGACTTTGATTTACCAGATCCAAGAGCCAGACAATGCGCGTTATGGATTGTATAATTGCATCTCATTATATTATTACAACTGCGATTGCCCTTCGCGCCTTGTGACAACCCGAAAACACCTCGCTGAAATGAACCCGACTGACTTCGCCATCGTGGGCGTCCCGGGCCTTGTACTGCAACGACTAAGTCGCGGAGATGACGGTGCCGAATGCGGAATGCACCTTCAGCTTGTGGCTTCGGCCTCGACTACCAAGAGGTACGAAAATTCCTCCACATCATCAACATACACCGATGATAAATCCTTTTCAGGTGCCAGAGACTGCATTAAAACAAAATAAAAGGAAAGGGGGTATAGACAAATGAAACAGAACAACATGCACCAAGGAAGACTGGCAATTCCCTCGGAATGTGTGAAAAGCTGCGGGCATGTGCGGGCATGTGCGGGCAAGTGTGGGCAAGTGTGGGATAACTTTTCGGGAGTGAGATACTTACTTTCAATGCTGTAGTCTCTGTCTGGCTTTGTATAGCGCAGCTTGATTCCGGATTCTCCCACTCATAGTACTTCCATGTCCGAAATTTGCTTGCATGAGACAACCCGACCAACACCCGCCCTCCTTTCGCATTCGCTGGAAATTTACAGCCTCTTTCCCGGCACGAAGATGAACAAGGCGCAGATAACTGCATCCACCATGAGGATGAGGAGTAGCAGCATGAGGGATCGTCGGGTGAGAGTCTTTTTGACATAAGGCTCACGGATACGGTTGAAGTTCATTAACGTGTACTCGCTGAATCCCAACAGGGCAAGGATAGGATCTAGCATGTACTGATGCGTCGCAATGAAGTAGACGGCGACTGTGAATGGTAGGATAAGCTGAAAAAGTCAGTCCCTCATTCACCCTTTAACATGAGGATTGTCGAAGAAAGGTAACATACCCAGCATCTAGTAGCCCTTGATTTGTCAAGGAAGATGAGAATGAACGCCGTCCAAATGCCACCGAAGAAGGCCAATAGTCCAACAATGAGTCTGACCATCATACTCTGAGGAATGAGATTGCCGAGGCCCTTGCTTCTTAAGAAACCTGGATATGCGTCACGCTCCATGGCCTGGAAGACGTAGTCCTTGGCGGCGTCGAAAAGTTCTGGATCGCTCCTCTGTTCGGGTCCTTCAATAGCCTCCTGGACTTCGTGCAATATGCTTTGTGGGATGATGATCTCCCGTTCCGAGCCTGGCAGCAGGTATGTGTAGAGAATCTTTTCCGCAGAAGCGCGAAGGTCTTCCCGTCTTGGCACGTTTTCAGCGCCAGATGAATTTTGACCCGGAGAGCTCGAATCGTTTGGAGAATTTGTGTCACTGATCATGAAACTAGGCCGCGGGGGCCTCTCCCTGCCCGAAGTAGAATGCAGAGATGGGTTGCTCCCTTGGCTGTTTTGTGGAGAGTGAGTTCGGCTACCGGTCGTCTCTGACCTCAAGAAGGCAGAGAGTCGCTGATCGGTGACGCCGCCGCCGCCTTTTTCTGTAGAAGGACCTTCGCCGGCATCATTCAGAATGTACGACGATCGCTTGCTGTTCTTCTCTATTTCTGGCGTGTCTTCGAATACGGATCGGTGGAGTCGGCGAACGTATAGTCGGCATAGCATTAGATGTTGAGATACATCAAGCCTGTCATTTGTTAGCTATTGGGGGTCATGCTCTCACTGCGAGATCCAAAACAGACCAGAAGTCCAAGTAATCCACCGATCTCTGCTGATCTCGCATGTAAATATAGAAGGAAAAGAGGTCAAGAGGAGCCACACTCTTCCGACTCAAGACCTCGAAGAGGGT
Organism: Hysterium pulicare CBS 123377; assembly: GCA_000467715.1. Lineage (NCBI taxonomy): Eukaryota > Fungi > Ascomycota > Dothideomycetes > Hysteriales > Hysteriaceae > Hysterium > Hysterium pulicare. The sequence goes on along the minus strand of AJFK01000330.1, from coordinate 45,316 downwards.
AGGGAAGCGATCCCGATGCAATTCCGGCGCATGCAACGGCGCCGTAGCCATTATGGTTGATTATATATGATAATTGGTAGGCGTAGCAGGGAGAACGAGTGGACGTGTCGATGAATTGGGAGGCGGAGGGGCCGTCCGTCTTCCACGACGGTGAAACGAAGGTGGGTTTGCGCGGCTGATGCGATGGCTGGAGAAGTCCGGGTTCATCGATGGAATCAAGTGTATATATGCGCGAAGTGACGATAGCAGTTCACGGTGGTGTCGCAGAAGGGATTTTGACGGAGCTGTGCGACAGCAATTGAAGTGAGCGAAGTTGAAAGTTGGGAAATTAAGGTGAAGTTGCGGTCTTGGCGCGATGATTGGAAACGAGCGGCTTGGGCTGGATGAGGTGCAATTGCGCTTTGAGCGAACTGCGATGGAGAACAGAGTCGCAGCAAGACAGACGAGAACGAAATGGAGTATCGCGTGTCGCTGAGGAAGAGTCGAGTATGGTGTTGATGATGTGTCGCTCAGGGCTGGGGGTGAACTTGGCAAGTTGGCACACAACGGCAAGGGTCTCAGACAGCAACGGCAGCGCCGATCATGCGGCTGCCAGGCTGCCTCCAAAAGCAGAGACTGACTGCACGCCTTTACACATATCCATGTACGATTCACCACCAAAATTATGCCATTCACTTGTGTAATAAATTCTCCGACGCTCCATGACTCGAGCTGTCTTCTTAGTCACTACTAAGGCGCAGTCACTTTTATTGAAGGCGAAGCCACTCCTGCACAGACCATTGAGTTGTAAGGCAACCATAGACGGCATCAGGACGTCGTAGTCATATCAAGGTAAGGCACCAGTCTGAACATTGGCTACCAGACCAGTTCCATACTTGGCTATTCCCATTATCCAGTCCTTTCCATCAACTTCGTCCAGGATCTCCCACAATGGCTGCTACCAGTAAACTGCCCAAGAACTTCCTGGCTGGTCCTGCTCCCAACCTCACCGTCTCTCCAATCGACTTTAAGAAAACGAGTTTGCCTGAATACGACGGTCTGTGGGCCGTCGTACTGGATGGCGTAATGTCTGCCGACGAATGCAAGGCGCTCATCGCCGCGGCTGAATCCACTACTGACGGACAGTGGGAACGTGCAATGGTGAATGTAGGGAATGGGAAACAAAGGATGATTGAAGACGTGAGGAGTTGCGGCCGTATAATCTGGGACTCACCCGAGATGGTGGCCAAGTTATGGGCCCGTATTGAGACTGTGGTGCCTGAACTGAAGCGATTAGATAACTGGCCAAAGGTCACAGGTATCGGTCCAGTCAAGCGCAAGGAAGTATGGAAAATGACGCGTTTGAATGAACGAATGAGATTTCTGAAATACGTAGGCGGCGAATACTTCCGCCGTAAGTCGCCAGTCCACGCAATTCATGCCTAGTTAAGTGCTAATACAGGAGCAGCTCATTGTGATGGTACATATGAGACCCCCGATGGACAGGAAAGGTCAAATTTCACCCTACATTTGTACCTCAGCGACGCCACTTCAGATGCAAGCGAGGAAGAGTTGGTTGGCGGAACGACGACCTTTCATTCGTATAGCATGAAGAATCGACTTGATGTTGAGCCAAAGAGGGGAAGGGTCCTTCTTTTCCAGCACCGTTTCCTGCTGCATTCCGGAGACGATGTTGTGAAAGGGACAAAGCTGACCATGCGGACTGATATCATGTACACCAAGGAGGAAAAGGAAGAGAGTGGTTCGCGGCGAATGAGTCATGATAATGTCAAAGGCGATAATGGAAAACTGGCGTTCGGGTTGCAAGGCGGCCTTGAAGGCGAAAAGCATTGCGCGAAGGAGAGGTAGGAAGTTGATCATGCATTTTCGCATAAAGAGAGTACCTAGTGCCAACTCCTCCGTTTAATAATTAGCAGTAATCTTTGACTCTTGCGCTTGAAAAGCATTTGTGACGGGTATGACTGACCTTGAAAAGAAATCGAAGCGGTCCTCCTCACCAGAGTAATCGGAATCGAATGATACCTTCCCTCTTTCGCCTTTCAGCTACTCAAGGTGCAGTACGCCGCGTATTGCACTAAAGTGTCACTTCAATGAAGCACACAATCTTCGCACCGGCTCCCATAGGGTATCCACTGAGCACCGACACCTACCCGAAGGCAAGCAAAGGCGACGTGGGCCCTGAGATTTCTGATGCCAAATGCAGACGTGAGTGTCACGCCAGGCCCTCACGGGCAGTCATGCCAGAGCTCGCAGAGCGAGGTGACAAGAAGATAGTGAAGATTACTCCGAATTTCTCATTTGCATGTAGGGACGGACTGAGTGCGAGACCCAGCGTCTGTGTGTGAGCAAAGAAACGCAGCGTTGGTGAGGAGGACGACCTGAAGGGAAGAAAAGAGGAGAGGTGCGGGTTTTGTAGCTCGCAGCGGCGTGGGGCCGATGACGCTAGCGCTGGTTTCAGGTTAGCGTAAACGGCGAAACCGTGCTCCAAGACCACAACACTCGTCAGAGACCCAGACTCTCTTCCGTGGTTCGTTATGACTCCTCTCCTCTGCGAGTATAAGACCGTCCAACTCCTCCAACATGTCGCTGGATACTGATAAGTGCTCCTCTTTCCCTGAATCAAGACCTTGGTTTGGTGCATTCTGAAATCGTTCCACGCAAACCAGCAAGGCGAACTTCCAGCGCAGACGAATTAGCGCAACCGTTATGGATCGAGTCCCTCTCGAAATAGCCATGTTGATTGTGGAGCAATTAGAAGAGCTTGTGCAAGAACCAAAGCTGACATGCGAATCCCCTCGATCGAACTTCAACTATATTCCCTGGGAATACTTCCCGCAGACCGCGAAGATCGACATATGTAACGTGAGGCTAGTCAACCATCTACTCTATCGCGCCGCACTTCCGAGTCTTGGAAACATCATCGCTCGACGGCGTTTTCGTATCACCGAACTTAACGTGCAAGACCTAGTCGATATAGGGCGCTCAAAAGCACTTGTTCCCTCAATTCACACACTCACCCTTGGAACAGGCCCTGCCTTCAGTCATCAAACTGAAGAAGGTCAACTCATGGAAGTCTTGAAATATGCAGAAGACAGCCATGTCAATATGCCGAGAATGTTCAAAGCCTACAAAAAGTGCTATGATTCGCAGGAAGCACTTCTGACCACGGACAATGGCGTTGGAAGGCTCGCGAATGCGCTGAAAGTCTTTTCAAATGTGCAACATGTAAGGCTCATTGACGAGAACTTCACAAGGGAATTATTCCACCTTGGAGGATGGCTGGAAAGTGGCGATCATGAGATCTTCCGTGCTGCTTGGCTCAAGCATGACGCCAACACTGGCCTGAATACCCCTGGCAGGCTCTCGCGACGACGAAACCGAAGGTACTCCATCTACAATTCTCGCCGTTGGTACCATGTTCTGCGAACATTTTGTTCCGCGCTTTCCAAAGCTCATATCAGTTTGAAAGGACTGACTGTTTGGGGCGCCAACGATCCGAGCGCTAAATTCATGTTATCCGCATCATTACTACTTGCTATGCCACGCTCAACACCCTCAGAGCAGATGATGGCAAACCCCCGGAGCATTGATGTGCGACTATTTGCATCTTCGACCAGGGAATCTCGGATATCTCAGCTCCAACCCTTTTCGAACATGTTGCAGCATACACCAAAGATACACACGGTGAAGTTGGCACTATACGGGGTAAAAATCAAAGACGAACGGGTGGAACGTGTTGCTCCAACCGCTCTTTTGCCCACGCTCACATCTCTCAAATCGCTACAGCGACTGGAAATGGTCCACGGCTGGCTTTTCGAAGAAGATGAGTTGGTAGAATTCTTGAAATCTCGTTCCCATCACCTTGAAAACTTCCGAGCGCACTCATTGAGCATATGTAAAGGATCCTGGGATTCGGCTCTTCAACGAATTCTTCAATTGGATTTCCCAGTAATGAAAACTCTACGTGTGTCGCGGCCATGGGAGTTCAAGTTTAGTACGACGGATGGCAAGCACTATTCGGAACAAATCTACCTCGAGGACTTTAGACAGCTGGATCTCAGTGCATTTCCTTACGACATTTCAGTAATACAACGTGCCTACAGAATGTCGAGCAAGGGCAAAATTAAAAGGGATCGCCCTTGCGAGATCACAAACATTTATCGAACTCGAAATTGATCAAGGTCTGTGATCTCGATATTGGCTAAGGAAAGCTATCCCTAGTACATTGGTACTTTACTTACGATCACTCTGCTCTACCAATATGGCGAACACGGAGGAATTCTTCATCGTACCTTTGCAAATATCATGGTGAAACCATTTAACTGCGGTGCAGATTAAAGTCGATTCCGAAGCAGCGTCGAGCAACTTGAACTGTTCACCTTCCCACAAGTAGCATCCATAGGACTGAATTTGTAAACAGTAATAAAAGCAATATCGTCGAAATTAGATGAGCAGGAAATGCACATAAGCCTGAAAGCCCGGCGCGTATGAGATTTGCTGCCGTTTTAAGCTGTGAGATGGGTGAAGCTCCCCAAATTTAGTTTAGCTCCATAAGAGGAACTATATTCTCTAACTTTCCAGCTCTTCACATTTAGCCTTCTTCTCTAAGTCTACTATTTTTTATCTTTCTATTCTTTAAAATTAATAGAAGTAAAATATAAGAAGAGAGTAAAGGTCGTAAGCCGAAAGGGTATTAAGGTGATTTACTCTTACCTGCGTGAGTGGTGATGCGATCATGATTGAATGTAGAGTCACCTCGAAGCTCACCCTGACTGAGTGGTGATGCGATCGTGATTGAAAGATCAAATTCGACTTGGATAAGGCTATTGTGGTCGAACTAGTTGTTAGTTAGCATTATTGTTTGCATGTACATGTAGGATATATGTAGGTTTGTTTGAAGGTTTTGAAGTATGATAATAGAAGGATTTGTAGTAAAGCTTGCAAAATCGCTGACGCGATCGGGACGAGCTCAATGAAATAATAAATAAATAAAATACTCTTACCTGCGTGAACTGGACTTGAGAGGCTTCACGGAGCTCAAACGTATTGTGTAGAGCAGAAAAAAAGTGGTAGAGAAAGCCTCCCTGCCCGCATGAGCAGTAAAATCACCACTTCTTATGTTGGGGACGATTAATGGCGTGGACTTTGCATATCCTTGAAGCTGGCTACGTAGATCGAATCCTTCACTTGGAGACAATGTTCCATCGATCATTGAAGACTTGTATCGAGCCCTGGAGTATCTCGCAATCTCTGAGCCACGATTCAGTGTCACTACGGCGGTACGTAGTCAGGTATTCCAGTGAGGATCGGGAGTTATACGAGGATGTCGCTGGACGGGCACAGACGGTCATCAAATGCGTTTGTGCAATATCAACTATCATTTTGATGACAGTATCAAGTGCTGCTTTTGAGCTCTCGTGCCACTCTTCATGAGATTTTGTCAAGATAGGTTGGTTGAGAACGTGCAAATGGAGAATGAATAGCGCCCTATGTTTGTCAGCATACCATGTACTACACATTTGGTAGTAGTATGGTGAATATACCTTAAGCTAAGGGCCACCGATCCACAGAAGTTCGCCACAAAATACTTTTGGCTTAGGATGATTCCTAACAGGACCTGGAGATCTGCATCTACTTCTGACAGCAATTTTTGCTTGGTCTCAAGGTCATCTACTTTTAGACCAGTGATTACTTTGTCCAGAAGGTAGGCAGCTTGAACCTCACGACCAAGGTAGCCGATTTTCGGTGAATCAAAGTTAGACACCGTTGGAGGCGGGGTCGAATCATTGAAAGAAGTGTCCTGCTCAAAGTCCTCCATGTCCGAAGGTAATTGCTCAACGGCGCCTGGAAACTCAGTGGCGAGCGGTTGAGCTCGGGTGGGTACTTCACAGAAAAAGGCTCTGCTACGAATTAGTCGCTACCATGACCACGAGCACAACGTATAGGCGTCTACCTTTCCCAAATCAGTATGCCCCACCATACATTCCGTTCCTCCTCTGCTTTTTGATATAACTCAGTGTCTTGGGCTGCCGAGCTGGGTTTGACTTGATGCAAACCTGCAGCGTAAGCCATCCTTGCACAGGCCCCAATTGACGTGTATGCAGTATCCTGGAGCCGATGAGCGTATTCGTAGGCAGCTATGAGCAGCCCGGCCTGGATGAGATTTGTCGTAGGTGGGACAACAGCTTGTACATGGGCAAACAGCATTTTACTGGTTAGGTATAAAGCCTCTGGATCCATAGGTTTCCTACTAGATTGAAGCGGCTTATCGCTGTACGTGATCAAGCAAATACTTAGGAGCAGTATTGAAAAATCTGCGGTTGGTTGAACACGGGAATCCATAAGGCGATTATGGAAACGTCTTCTGGATATGATGGGCATCCATATATGCACGCCCTTAAAGAAGCAGACGGTAATATCATCGATATAGCCCCCTGTTGCTTGAATGATACGGCGAACTTGTAGATGAATCATACCATCAATTGTGTTTTGCTCTACTAAATCGTCGAATGGCAGATAAGGTGATAAAATAGAATCAGAAAGCGTGTCCATCAGAAGGAGCGATGAGCGCATGCTGGAGCCTATGTCCTGTAGAGTCTCTGCACTTGGTATCGCCGGTCTTGGTGGTTGTGTTGCTGGAATTCTCTTCGTCGATATATTGCTTTCCGCTTTCGGTGTGATCGCTGGAGAGACATATTCGCAAACAAGGGACCTCCTATACTGGTGTTAGTAGAACTCCTTTTTCTCAGCTTGGGCAAAACAAAGTAGAATTAAGAGAGTTAGGAAGGTCCGGCCGACGGTAGCGAAAGCACTTTGAGGAATAACCCGTAAGCCAAACTGGCTATGCGAAAAGTGGAAACCAAGATCGGGAAACTTCAAGAGAGATTTCGAAAACTAGAAGCTGTGTCTGCATATAAGCCTAGTATATACACTTGGTTTATCTGGATTCTATTCAAGGCGAATCATAGCAACTTACTGGGCACAGTAACCGCAACTGGGCAATATTTTATCACAGCCTTTCTTTCGGGCCTTGCAGGTCGCACAGACGTGGGTTGCATGCTGCTTCGGGCTGTCCATGTTGGGCACTTGGTCGCGTCTCGCGGGAATGGACTGAATAGTCAAAAGCAGGCGATAGTGTAAGGTAAATGTTTCAGGGGGCCAGAAGCTGAAGAGGCAAAGTCAGACTTCAGGTGTGTGGGAGATATGACAATGAATGGAAACGATGCGGTTGATTTACGGATAATGATACGCTAATGAGATGGAGGCTAGTGTCGGGTCAACGTTCCGCCAGGGGTGACATGCTACGACAACATCGCGGAATAAAATAGAATAAGTAGGAGACAGCAGGGGTACTATGTATGTCAGGTTCAGATTCTCCGTTCGGTCTCACACTGATAATCGCCGCTCCAAGCTAGATTGATGACAAATAAGAACTTCGCGCGCGCCCAGGTGGCAGCTTGTCGGCCGCCACTAATTCAACTAGGGAAAGGCCTGATTTGACGATCCCGTTCTAGATGGGATAGCGAAGAAATTCGTCCTCACTTGGGCAATCTTAATCGTCCAGACTGGATATAACAGACTGTTGTAGACCAAGCAGCACATGAGCATCCTGATGGCTCTTATCCACCATTGAGCTTGGTAGTATAGTTTTAGAGGAGTATCTGGCCCTCAGCGGACGTCGCAATTTGTTGAGCGCATAGCTTTCTGGTACTGAATATGCAGGAAAAGCGCGACCAGGACCCACAAAATGACTCTATGCTTCATGCCTCTCGGCTAGAGGCACCTAGAAACTAGCTTATATTTCCAAACAAGTGTAGGCCTCGGAGAGGCGGTGTTAACGGAGGTGTGTAGAGTCGGCCGCCGCCATCCTAGGACATACTATGCCTCGATCCACTTCTTCTTTACGAGTCTGACACGTCTATCATGGCTCAGTTGATAAACTACTCGACTGCTCCTGCAATGGATCGGTAACTCTCCAGCATTCTTCATCTGCACAATATTTCCCCGGCACTTGCAGAGGTCGAAACATTCATTTCTACTTCTAGTATAGTCTTGAGATACGTTTCCTTCGTCACCTCACTTCCAAAATGTCGGAATCGGACCTAGCAACTATGGAGAACAATATCGAAAGTACCCATGAGGCCAAGACTGATCCTCTTGCAATTCCGCCCGAGGAAGGTCGAACAGGTTGGCTTTGCGTGTTGGGTGCATTCATCTGTCTTTTCTGTACCTTCGGTTTCCTCAATGCGTAAGCGTCTCAGAAGCGACGAAATATGGAAAATGGGAGGCTGACTTCGTATAGCATAGGGGTCTTTCAAACAACTTATCAAGCGACTACCCTTCGCGATTACACGCCTTCGGAAATATCTTGGATATTTGCCATTCAGCTCTCCTTGATGTGGATCCCCGGTCCCCTCTATGGACGATTAATCGACACTTATGGACCCAGCCCGGTCTTATACCCCTGCAGCTTTCTTTGCGTATTTTCGTTGTGCATGACAAGTCTTAGCACAAAGTACTATCAGATATTTCTGGCCCAAGGTGTCGGCTTCGGCATTGGTGCTGGGGGAGTCTTCACCGCTTCATTCGTTTGTGTTGGCCAGTGGTTTGTGAGGCGTCGTGGTCTCGGCATAGGAATCGTCACTGCTGGCAGCAGTCTCGGTAGGTTCCACTCCTTCTCAGTCACATACAGACCTGACAGCCGAAGGTGGAGTAATTTTCCCTCTTTTCTTCAACAAAGTAATGGGAGAAGTGGGCTTTTTTGGTGCAGTTCGATACACAGCGCTATTAATCGGCATACTGCTCGTAGTCTCATGCTGCCTTCTCTCAAGCCGTTTGCCCCGCAAGAAATGGGATAAAAATTTGAAGTGGTTCGACCTGACCCTTTTCATGGACCTGGAGTTTGCTCTTTACACTTTGGGCTCTTTCTTCAGCATGTATGTTGATGTTACCTCGGACGGAGGTCATGAGACTGTGCTGACAATGAGTAGGTGGGGATTGTGGGCTCCTTTTGACTTCATCTCCAGCATGGCTGTGTCGACCAGATTTTCTCCTTCTTTGGCGTTGTATCTGATATCAATCATCAAGTAAGAGGATCATGGATGCTCGTATTGAGTAGGTTCGAGTCTAAACTGACGTTGTGAATAGCGCGAGCTCGATTCCTGGACGGATTCTTCCGCCTTATCTCGGAGATAAGATTGGGTACTTCAATGTCATTACTGTGGTTGAGATAATAACCGGAGGCTCCATCTTCTGCTTGTGGATCCCTTTCGACTATCATCCATCTCATGCAGGTCTCATGGTTTTTGCTCTGGTATATGGGTTGGGGAGTGGCGCATTTGTCAGCCTCCTGATGCCATGTGCGGCCAAATCGGGAAGCGTTGAGACACTTGGAGTCAGATTTGGAACTTTCCAACCCATTATAGGGCTTTCGTAAGTATCATGGGGTATTCCCATCCACAGTGAGCTAATTTCCGGTCAGGTGTCTCACCGGATTGCCGATAATGGGTGCGATTCTGGCTCGGCAGCAAGACATTCATTATATAGGCCTCCAATGTTTTGCCGCCGGGGTGATATTAATTGGAGCACTACTTACTGTAGGGTCCAACTTCCTCCTTCGGAAAAAGCACGGAACCTGGAAAGTCTAGCTATGATTTTCCGGCATGGACCTTGCATGAGTCCTCGGGGGCGACCAAAGGTCGAGTGAATATCCTTGAGTCCGCGAGGGAAGAGCGAAGAAGGAGAGATTGCGATGGGCTGAATACTCACCTGTGTTATACAGGGTGGCCAATATGTTAGAGCTGATATGGTGGTGAAGTCTATGAGAGCTTCGTGAAGGATTGCTAAATGGCGGATATCCGTCCCGTGAAGACAATGAGACTTTGCGGCGTACATATTTCTCCCCGGAGGCGACTAACATTAATTGACGCAATCGTATCTCGCTCTCTAATTCCATGTTGATCTCGCTCAGCATATGTACAATCATGAATTTGGAGGCGCGGTGGGTTCCGGAATGCGGTATATGGGTCAAACACTCCACGCTACTCCTGAAATCATCCAACTTACGATTTGGACCAGCGCGAAATATGCGCCTGCTTGCCCAACCGCATCCTACACGTAATTTTAGCATTAATCATTGCAAATGTCAAGTCGTCGCATACACTCACCGTCCAAGTCAGTGCCAGTCGCTCACTAATTATCGTAGAATCAAAACCAGGCACATTTAGCAACAAGACGCCACGACACGGAGTATACGCCTCACGTGGCCCCGCGACGTCGCAGACGACTTGTCCCATGTATGGAGAAGTTGAAATAACGACACCTGAATACGTCAGACCTTTGGCTTGTAATCACCGACAGATGTTGGTCGTAGGAAATCAGTCTTGGCTCTCACCGTATTCATACCGCGTTGTTCCGTCGCGGGCCTCAAGATAATGGTTATCTAGTAGTACCGTGGATGTTCCGTAGGCATTGAACAAACGCATGCTAGAAGAACCCTGTATATATGCTTCTCCAACTGGTAGGTTGGAGTCGTAGACGAACATCCATAGATTCGGACTACCAAGTTGAGGATCCGCCTGGGAGGTGTTGTCTTTTGCTGTCGTCAGACGATGACATAGATTTTATTTGCTCCCTTTATTGACCTACAATTGAAAATGAACTTCACAGTCATGACATTGGCGCGAGTTACAAGGTTTTCTTTCGGGAGAAGAGAAAGACTTCGCTTTCGATCACCGCCGTCTCCGTCTAAGAAGTTCGGGAGCACACGAGGGACCCAGCTATCGTTGCAGTTGCACGAGCTCGTGTCCAGCACTTCTTCCTCGGTTAGAGAACTACACATCGGAGCCATCGGGTCCTGTGCTCCGATAAAGCATGTCCATGGCTGGTCGTCAAGTAGATTAGCTTGAAAATGTGCGTTATCTTTGATGAGGTAGATTGCCGGAAAGCGGAACGATGGCTGTAATGTACGGTTAGAGTTTGTCAATCCGTGAGAGGCTTTGCGTGCTTGCAGGGGTGTAAGTCTTACTATGCGTTCCTGGCGGGTCTGAAGAATCCATAAATTGAGGCCCTTGTACCAGACAAACTCGTACAAAACGGTCATTGTTACGACCGTAAGGACGAAAAGAAGAAGGGTATTTGTAAGATTGCGTCGGCAATGTCGATGACCTATGCTAGAGCCAGTTAGGTTACGGCTACGCAGAATACTTCGGTTTGGGCTCTCCTTACGGTGATAGAGCATATCACGGGAACTCAGAGATACCAGTATAACAAAAACCAATGTATTGAACACCAACACCAGGACACGCATCCATGGCTTCGGATATCCAATTGCAAAGCCTCCAAGGAACAGGAATGCAATAAAGCAAACGGTCGACCAGAGGATGGTGGATGCTCGAGGTAAATTCTCATCATTGGGGTCAATGAAATGGAGAAGGATGGTATGCTTGCTTCTAATAGAATTGCTTGCGGAGCTGAAGTATCTCAACACTCTAGATATCGCCGAATGAAGTAGGCGCATAGGCTTTTGCACCCGAAGTGGCATCCCGCTAGTTCGTAAATCAATAGCTTTGGATCGGTAATGTGGCAATTATTAATATCGTGTGACTGCATTTGGGAAAGTCACTGAATCATATATTGATTTTCTGCGGCTCTTACACTTAGTTTTGCGACGTGGCGCTGTTCAGTCGACAAAAGGCAACCGATTGCCTTCCTGTCAAAATCAGCCTGATAATAACGTCCATGAATGCCGGGCCGACCCATCAGCTGAACACGTTATTGGTGCGCAACAAGGCGTGAGTATGAAATCTGCACAAGTTGTGGTTGCCGACTTCAAGGTCTTGGCTGCATAGAAGCTTTGAATGTGGATTGGGTGGACGGGAGCGCTGAACTTTTCATGAGGCTGTAAAGCGAGGCCTGCGGGGTACAACCAATCGAATTGATTGGGGTCAGCTTTATTGTTGGGCGAGATGGATCCTACATGCAGGTAATACTGAACATCAGAATTTAAAGTTCGAAAAAAAGGTTGGGACATAGCTATGGATAGCATGGCTGCAATGGTGCGAGCTACACAGCCAAGCAAGCCTGACTCGTACTCAGAGCTCATGAGACCGCCAGGTGCTGCTCGGCTTGGACTTCGAGGATGCCGGAGAGGAGCCGATATCATAGGCCATGATGTATTACAACTGTCGACGAAGAGGCACGGCTTACTGAGAGAAGGAGAGTAGGCAAAGGGATCGTTGTGCGAAGACGAAAGTCCATTTTGGTCTGTGACGGAAGAAATGTTGTTCTATTCGGCTGCATAGGCTCACGTTCTTGACAGGAAATTTGCTGTTCTTGATAGTAGGTAGTAGCAATTTTGCGGCCTCAGCTGCAACTGGATTGATTTGAAGGAGTTCATCCCACGAGACACCAGCCTGTTCTTGCTCTTGCTTCCGGCATCGGGGCAAGGGATGTCGGGCAAAGTTTTAACCGAGCACAGCCACGTCACGTGCAGAGCGCGTACTATCCAACACCTCCAGGGCTGCATCCTGCCATGCTGTATGTGCATCGTCTTTGCTCGGACCTTTTTCCTTTCTCCTTTCTTCGACTGGCTGGGTGTAGTTTGACGTCTAGACTCTAGCACTCTCTCGATGCATCTCAGCCGGAATACAACAGGGCCGAACTCCTTCGTCGGTCCTCCATGTCGTCTACGCCGCAAACCTGCATTAGCACTATCGTGTATGTGCCTGCACCGCATCAGCTCGAATCAAAGCAAGACCACCTTACTCAGTGCTTTCAGCCTCCTGCCGGCATTTGAGCGACGCTGTCGCTTCCCCCCGCCTTGGCTGCATGATTTCTCCACGTCGGCTGCCCTATTCGCGGAAAGGATGGTGGTACAAAAAGCATCATGGCAACATCGCTTACAATCCTTGAAAACCATGCGCTGACCTGGCGCACCTGGTTATGGCCGCATGCCCCGGAGCCATGGATCTGGGCTTACTGAAATAGACACAACAAGCAGAATCGAATTAATAAATGCACCCTTAGGCGTTGTCATCTCACTGCTTTTTCTGCCATCCCTCTAGCCTTCACCCTCTCGAGCACTCCATCCAGCGCTGCTGTCAAAATGGTGTCTCAATGCCTTGTTCTTGCTACGTTTATCGCCGGTGTTTTTTCGCGTTCGATTGGTCACTATGCTCGAGTTGTAAATACTGAAACTGCATCGAATACGACTTACGACTTTGTCATCATCGGGGGAGGTATTGCAGGCCTTACAGTCGCTGATCGCTTGACTGAAAACCCAAATAGTGAGCAATTGAATACCTTTTCAACCATTATTTTGGACCTTAAGCCGACACGAAACGATTGTAGCTACTGTGCTTGTCGTCGAATACGGGCCATTCGATAAAGGCGAAGCTTCGGTACTTGTTCCGGGTGCCTATTTCCCTGTTCCGTATCTCTGGCTTCCATTCGAAAGCACGCCTCAGCGCGGCTTGAACAATGCTGTCTACACCGTTCCGTGCGGAAGGGTAGTTGGCGGAGGATCTGCTGTCAATGCCATGTTCTTCCATCGCGCCTCCGCTGTTGACTATGCTGCGTGGGATGAACTGGGGGCCACGGGTTGGAGTTGGGATGGCCTTTTCCCTTACTTCAAAAAGGTGCCTTCGCCCCTGGTTTCGTCATGTGTCAGAATTGTCGTACTAACAGGAGCCTAGAGCGAGAGATTTACACCGCCCGATGCAGCATTTGCAAGGCAACACAACATTACTTGGGAGGACAGTGTCCATGGGCATAGTGGCCCTGTTCAAGCAAGCTATTCGCCATATGACTACCCTGGAGACAGTAAGATTGCCAGACCAATGCCTAGGCCCCAGTGAAATGCTCATACCTCGCAGAGAATTTCTGGGACGGGACGCTCGATGTTGGTATATCGCCGGCAAGGGAACCAAACGATGGGGATGCTACAGGTCTATTCTGGCTACTCCGAGCCCTTGACCCAGTAACCAGGACCCGATCCTACGCCCGAATCGCCCACTATGATCGAGTCATCAAATCCCGGCCAAACTATCATCTCCTCGCCCAGACCGCTGGTACCAAGGTTCTCTTTAGTAACACAACTGCGATCGGTATTCAATTCATGAATCTCACGAGCGGCGTAACGAGCACTGCAGTGGCGAAGAAGGAGGTCGTTATAGCAGCGGGAGCGACCCATTCTCCCCAGATTCTCCAACTTTCTGGTATTGGTCCGAAGACCCTTCTCGAGAGGATGGGGATTAAAGTTGTGGTGGATCTCCCTGGAGTTGGCTCAAATCTGCAAGACCATCTGGTGCTCACTGTTGATTATAATTGTATGCCATCTCATCTCATTGTCATTCTTTCCATTTCTTACAATTCGCAATATCAACATGTAATCGTGACGCAAACCTTTCGCTTCGATAGCCCCATTCCAAATGTGCCAGACTAATCTGAATGCCATTCATAGTCACATCCAATCTCTTCCCAAATGGTGGCTCTCTCGACACCAACGCAACCTACAATGCCGAACAGCTCGCCCTTTACAACTCATCTCGTCTCGGAGCCTACACCATGACCCGCGAAACTGGAAATCTCTTCGTTCAACTCCCCCTCAAAAACGCTACCGACGACTACGACTCCATCATCTCTCTCGCCCAATCCCAAGACCCAGCCTCTCTCCTCCCTTCAAACACCGACCCCACCGTCCTTGCGGGCTATAAAGCCCAACGCGAAGTCATCATATCCGACCTTTTCGACTCATATGAAGCCCCCATTGGCGATATCTCCTGGAACACGGGTCCGGCAACGGTCATATACATGATTAGACCTCTGTCTCGGGGCTCTGTGACCATTAACAGCACCAATCCGCTTGATGCTCCCCTCGTAGATTTCAGCGCAGCTACCGATCCCACAGATCTCGACCTCCTTCTTGCTATGTTCCGCAAGAATCGAGAGATTATGAATACCGGACCAATGCGAGCTCTCGGTCCCATTGAAACGAGCCCAGGGCAGAACATTACCAGTGATGATGCTCTGAAAGCCTCTTTCCGCGCGACGCTTCAGCCGACCAATGCACACATGTGCTGCACGGCGCCTATGATGGCAAGGGAGATGGGCGGAGTTGTTGATCCGGAGTTGAGAGTTTATGGTATACAAGGCTTGAGTGTCGTGGATGCTAGCATCTGGCCATTGACACCAGGAGCAGGCCCTCAACCTAGTGTTTATGGGAGTGGAGAGAAGGCGGCGGATATAATCAAGAGAAGACATGGACTTAAACGGTAGGCCTGGAAAGGGAGATAAAAGCCAGTCAGGTAACGTAAAGCAGGTCGATTGGGGTAGTCGAAGAAAGCAACACGTCTTTTGAGTAGTATCACAATGGTTGAATGGGATATGTAGATTGCGGTAACATATTTTGGAGTAGTCGTACAAATCTTGAGTTAACATAATCCAAGCCCATTCATTCAACACTTATTAGACATTAACAACCTTTCAGACTTTAAAAACCAACCCCCAAAACTGTTTACTGTTCCAAGCACACCAAATCACCACCCTCCCAAATACGCCCGTACACCATTCCCCATCCACGCGGCTCGACCAACGAGGCCAGCGCCGGCCACTCATCGCACCACAGCCCTGTAGGGCCAGTGAAATGCAACGAGCAGCAAGCGCGGCCGTCGAAGGCGGCCAGCGTAGATGGGGAAATATCAGCAAGCTGAAATCTAGGAAGGGAGACTGGAAGTGAACTCTGGATCCGGAAACGGGCGCGAAAGCCAATCAAGTACAGTAGCAAAAGCAGATCGTGCCGCGTGGGAATAAAGGACAATCTCCGAGGTAATCATACAGTATCTTGAAACCTAGGAATATTAGATTGTGATTTTTCCACCCTACCCAACACCACGATGGAAACACTTACAACTCTCCGTTTTCGTGCAATCCGCCGTGCGTCTGATCGTCAATCTACCACGGCAGAAGAGAACCCGCTGCATTCAACCCTTTTTGGACGAGGCTGGTCGTAGGATACCCCAAAGCAAAGCCCGTGGCAACAGCCAAGCCAGCCCCCAGCAGCGAATGCTTCTTGAGGTCTAGATCATAATCGTCGTCCAACATGAAGGAGGTATCCGCCCACTCCGTGCCTTCCCCCACGCAATTGGCACTCGCCCAAACCCCCGGCCGATAGCATGGAGATCTTCTCATCCACTCCACCTTCGGCCGGACGTGAACATCCCATCGATGTTCACCCATTTTTGCTTCATCCCCTTCTTTGGTCGGGATTAGGGTCACTTTATCGGCTATTCGGACGCGTTTCTTGGACTTGGACGGGTTTGTAGAACGGGGTTGGATCTTCTTGAAGTAAGACTTAAGAACGGTGTCTTCGTCTACCCTGTACCAGCCATTCGGTTCGTAGCCCTGCTCGCAGCCACGCGGTGCCGTTTCAAACCCGGGGACCTCGCGAATATCCTCGTCGTATTTCTCTACAATCCGCATTGCGACACCTGCCGAATAGATTTTCTTGGTGTAGTCCATGCCGTACTTTTTCTCATAGATCTTTTCCGCCTCTACCCGCTTCTTGTAGTGAGATACGTGCCCGATCAACTCTAGCTTCAACCTGTGCCAGTCCTTGACGAGGGCGTCGTGGGTTGGAGAGTCGGATGAGGTATTTGGCGAGGACCTGGAGTGAAAAATCCCTCCACGATCCTTCAAGGAGCGATTGATAAGTATGATCTCGCGAATGAAGTATTTGATGACGCAAACAGGACAGTACGTATCGTTTTCGTGGATACGAGGTGTAGAGGGGTGAAGGAGGTGATGGCATCGTGTGGTGTAGAATGAATAGTGATGATGCGTAACATAACGGTTCAGATCGGTTTCCCAGGTGATATATCGGGGTCTCTTAACAGCGCGAGGTGAGCTGTCGGCGGAGTCGATCCTGGCACGTGAGGATGGGGTCTCGTTGTCAGGTTCTTCCGCAGGACGTGAGCGTTTCATTCCTATTACTTGAGATGGCTTCTCAACGTGGCCGCCAAATACATTCCAGATTCTCTGGCGGATGGAGAGGAGGGGTGGTGGCCGAACTGGTCGTCGAGGTCTGGTTGGGGACCGCTGTGGGCCAAACACCATGTGATCTATGAGTAATGGAAGAATGTGAGGCATGCTGTCAATGTAGAGCTCTGATAGCTAGAATTGTATCTGGTGGAAAAGGTTGGTTGGATACTGTTGAGCAGTAAGGAGTCGTTGTAGATGTTGTGAAGCTCCGCAAAGGTGAGGATGTTTGTATTTTGAGTAGACTACTCGGAAAAACGTTATCGCGGAGTGCCGGCCAATATCGGAGACGCTGATGAGCGAAGGGTGGTCGGCCGATAGTATCCGAGTTAGGAAAAGACTATAATGAATGGTGCTTTAATACAGTACACCCGAGTGAAGTGAAGTATTCACCAGCAAAAAGGGGGAAGATTTGCCGAAGAATATCCGGTCGACCTCTTTATATCAACGATGTTGAGGTTGGTGCACCTGAATCGTTCGGTCTGTGGGATAGAAACTGAGTGGATGTTGCGGTCGTGATTTACATAAAGGGTAAAGATGAATAGATTTCTAATTCAGAGCAGAGAGGAAAAGAAGAAAAAGGCATGTATAGATTCTAAACCCTTATCTTACTACTTCAACGTCGATAAGCAAGGTCTACAAGGTTCGTTTGGACTTTGTGGGAAGCACTAAATGGAGTTGGCAAGCAAAAGATTGCCCAAAAAATTGACCCAGAACGATACCTGATTAGCTGTAGGTGAGAAAGTTGGTCGAGAAACTCTTAAATTTGAGGTAACCAAGAGAGCTTTAGATAAGGGTGACTTGAGATTACAAAATTTCGAAGAATCATATGTGATGGATTGAGCAAGCAAGACGCTACTGAGTGATTCAAACCTTAGACACACTTCCAGCTCTCCACTTTCGTCGGATCTCCTCTCTGATACACATTCCTAGCTGGATACTTGCAATGGGCTCTTTGGAAAGCAACACCCAGGCTGAGCGTATCATTAACGTACTTCGTCCCGGTGATGGATTCGGGGGCCACTCCCTCTTCAACCCACTTCACCATCGCCATGAGGACGTTCTGAGAAGGATCCAAGCTTGCCACCGAGTCAATATTCTGCCCAATTTCCCATGCGCCATCCCCGCCAGAGCAATGTCCCATACCGCTGATGCGGAAGAAGCGATAGAAAGAATCTAGTTCTTTGGGCGTCATCTTCATAGTCTTAGCGACATGTTCGTAGTATCGTGGAGAGTTGTCCGAGGTGATGAATGCGTCCATTTGGCCGTGATAATGAAGAAGCTTGGAGCCGCGATCTTTGAGGGGGCTCAAGTCGCCTTTCCAAGTCTGGATGTTTGAAGGATTGATTCGGGCTGCGTTGGCGTAGTCGGTCGCATTCAGTGTCGCTGGGTCCCAATTCGGATCGTTGTATATTGCGTAACGGAACCAGTCGGTGGTGTATGGAAAAGGGGTTCCAGTATATACAATGTGTTGGGCAAGGATCTCGCTGCCGGGCTGCATGCGTGGATAGACATAGCTACCGTCTAGCCCAATCACCGGGGAGAATATCTTTTGCACGGATTCTGATTGCGCTGGAGTTAGGCAGCTCGTATCTTGAGTCGAGTTGCAGATAAGCGATCCACTGCTGTAGTTGCAAAGAAGAGGATCTTCGATGATGCCATCGACATATCCATCAATTGCGTCGCATTGCATGAGGATATCTTGGTGTATCACCGGCCACATATCGAGTGGCACAAAGTTTGATGAGTTGGCGTTTCCTTCAATAGTGTAAAAATGGCCGCTCCAAGATGTCAGATTGTTGAATGCCAATGCCGGTGCTCCCGCTACTATACCGTCGAAATCATCGGGGAAGTCCTGAGCCTCCTTAAATCCTTCTCTTCCGCCTGTAGAGCAACCCAGATAGTAGGATTTCTTGTGAGGTTTCCCGTAGAAGGCCTTGGTTATTTCCTTACCGACAACAACACCCGTGTGGACGCTTACTACTGTCAGTTTGAAGATGCTTTAGACTTTCACGGGGCCCATACGATCTAAAAGCAAAGTCTGCGACAACCTCAGGGTTGTTGTAAAAGGCGCCTCCGCTGGTGCCATTGTGACCCTGTCGATTAAATCAATGTCGACCCTCAAGCATTATTTTCGTGAGATTGAACGAACGTTATTTGCTCCGACAGTGGCGAAACCTAGATTAGCTGCGTAGGCCATATCCTGGTATTGGATACCTAAGACAATCAGCCAGTTCCAATACCCGAGGCATTCTTGTCAACATACATCCAGCAAGGCCGCCATTGCCGGTGCTCAGGAATCTACCTGTCCAATTCTTCGGAAGCCATACCTCCATATTGATGCCAGAACGATTCGAAGTTGCCACATAGAGGGCAACTCGGCAGGTATCGGCGGAAACAAGTTGAGATGGATGAGCGCAAGTCACATTGTTATCCGGTAGACTTAAATTGAACCCTGCGGGAACGAGTTCAGAGAAATACACCGTTCCATGGGGGATGTTCAATTTAGAAGGGATTGAAGCGCACGAGTAGTGGAAGTCATTGTTGGCAAGAGCGCGCAGAGCAAAGGAAAACGTGAGCGATGGTAAAGAAAAGGTACGCATGATGATAAGAAGAGCTTGCATTGGCTACCAAGTTCAAGACTTGCAGCGGCCGATCGATCTTTATTATACGCATATACAAGCCTCTACTAGTGGTTGGCCCTTAGGGGATATCCGTCCTTAGGGGATATCCGTCCTTAGGGGATATCCGTCCTTGATGCCTCCACCTCGGCAGGGAAGAGCGGCAGAAATGAAAGCACCCAGGTCCAGGATTACACACTATCTAAGCATGCATAGAGTACGCGGAGAAGGCTTGTACAGGGTGCTAAGATTGATACGGCAACTGATTGTTCAGTGTTATGACGGTCAAGGTTGGGGAACAGGGGACGCCTGCGAGGGCTGGCAACGGGAGTGGAATTGGCCAACCCCGCACATCGGTCCGGATGATTTGTGGGGATTTGTGCTGAAGTTCCTGGATAGCGCAAACCATGGCTTAATGAAACTGGAAACTGGAAACTGGAAACTGGAAACGCCAAGATTATGCACTCCTCATGTGTAGCCTCGTTCTCTCTGTTAACAGCGTCTTCTTATTCGGTTCCAAGGCGCATCATCGTGGGAGATGCAACTCGACTCAAATGATTTGTTAAGTGTTTTTATTCAAGATAAGTTCGTCTCGTGGCGAAGGGAGGGCATGCCCGGTTCCAGGAACATTGGTCCCTCAGAAAGTGTAGGTGCGGTAGCTGCTGCATAGATAGCCTGGCTGTCTTTGTCAAGATCTTGAGAGAGCGGACAACGGACTTGATTATCGCGCTACTTGGACTTGTTCCAACTGTTTGAGAGCAATGCCATGAGAATGAGAGTCTATTTCATCGGTCGTTGATGAATAGATTTGCCTACGCGTCCGTTATGCCCCCCTTCGATCCATCAGCGTGTGCAGCCCGCTGAAGTCGATACCCATGAGCGTGTACTCTGAGATGCCACGTTCCTAATGCTTCCTTGCTTCTTGGGCTTCAAACGCCAAAGCTCCCTAGTTCTCAAGGACGGGCTAAATGCACCGTCACACGGATGCGATGAGCATTCGGTCGTAGGTGGTGAGATTTATGGGTCGTGGGAATCGAAGTACGATTGGCAAGCATCGGATAGCTGGGAGGAGGCTGTTCTCATGAGAGACGAAAGTCGGATGGGGAGCAGTGAACGCGGGTCGCCGTCCGGACCGATGTCGCGTGCAGTTGATGCCGGCAGTTCCTCGGCAGGCCAAGCCCAGCAAGCGTCCTGGCGTCAAGACCGACCCCAATTCACCACCATCTTAATGCCAATTGCAACCCTACCTCTAACCCATAGCCGTCACCAATTCCTGCCGAGCTATTGACGATGGTTTTGCCAGTAACCTAAGAGAATGTCAAGGTCGAGAATTTTCCGGTGTAAACCCCTCTACTACTCGCCGTAATCTACGTATCGACCTCCACTTACTGGCATTGCCGGCGTTCGCATACCTCATTGTTAGGCTCGCGTGAATTGGATGCTCATGTCGATGGCAACTGAATCGTACCTCGTGTGGGTAGCGGGACACGAGCGAGCGGGGAAAGGAGAGCTGTCAGTTCCCTTCCATCTGCCGAATTGCCCCAAAGCCGCAAAACTCATTCCAACCGAAACACAGCATTCCCATCGAAGATCCTGCCACCGGAGACATATTTGCTCAGTAAAGGTTGCTTTCCAAGCTTTCTTCTACTTCACTGATCCTTTTGCAGCTGTCACTCCGCATCGGCGGAGGATGTCGCCGAAACCGTTGAGTTGGCCCAAAAGGCTTTCAAATCCGGCGTGTGGTCTGAAGCGCCTCGTCATGTTCGTGCCGATGTACTGGATAGGATTGCCGAGCTATTGACTGCGAATTTGCCGCGGCTTATTCAAATCGAAGTTCAGCAAACTGGCAGGGCAATTCGCGAAATGAATGCGCAGGTCCCTTCGCTCATCAAATGGTTCAAGTACTATGCCGCAGTCATTAGGACCGAAGAGCGCGCTGTATTGCCCACGACAGGGAAGCTTCATAACTGGATTGACAGAAAACCTCTCGGAGTCGTAGCCCAGATCACTCCCTTCAACCATCCGCTTTTGATCGCCGTCAAGAAGATTGCCCCTGCGCTAGCAGCTGGAAACTCCATTATCTTAAAGCCTTCGGAGCTTACCCCTCTAACATCTCTTGAGCTCGGAAAGCTTATGAAGGAAGCCGGTTTACCAGATGGCGTCTTCTCAGTTCTTCCAGGTTACGGCGCAATAACGGGTAAAGCCCTCGTTGAGCATCCTCTGATCAAGAAAGTCGATGTGACCGGCGGCACTCCGGGTGGTAGAGCGATAGGAGCCATTGCAGGCCGTAATCTAGCCAATTTTACTGCCGAATTGGGAGGTAAAGCACCGCTCATTGTTTTCGAAAATGCTAACCTTGACCTTGCCGTTAACGGCATTGCGTTTGGCTCCTTCATTGCGTCTGGGCAGACATGTGTGGCGGCAACACGTATCATTGTCGAGAACAGCATACTTTCCCAAGTCGTCGATAAGCTGAAAATAAAAGCCGAGTCGATAACCCGTAGAATCGGTTCACCGAAGAACGTGGACTCAATGATGGGCCCCTTAGTCTCTGCCAAGCAATTGGTCAACGTCAGGACGCTTGTAGATGAGGCTTGTGAAAAGGGTGCAACGGTCGTGACAGGTGGTCAAAGATTGTCCGGTCAATCTCAGCTAGATGGCGCCGATTTTTCGAGGGGATACTTCTACCCGCCTACAGTACTCACCGATAGCTCAGATGCTAAGATAATCGACACTCGGATCTGGAGGGAAGAAGCTTTTGGTCCTGTCATTGTCGTAGTTGGCTTCGAAGGTGAGGAAGAGGCACTTCGGCTGGCGAACGACAGTGACTTCGGTCTCGGGGCCGCCATATGGACGCAGGACTTGCCACAGGCATTTCGAGTATCTGAAAGCATCGAAACCGGAATTTGTTGGAGTAAGTTTCTGAATAGCCCATACATCTTGCAAATGGAGATCTGACGCAAGTGACCACTTAGTAAACACGCACCACAGGAATGATCCGAGTAGCCCATGGGGGGGAACTAAGAGTTCAGGTGTCGGTAGTGAGAATGGAATTGGTAAATCAATTCACGAGCGAAATTGTTATTCCTTACTTGCTCAAAAGCTGACGCTATACCCGCAGACGCCTATCATGCCTACACTTCAGCGAAGAGCACAATCATCAATTATGCGACGACAGAAGAAGGGCTCGCATGCGACGACTGGTTTAGAGAAGGAACTGCTGAGGTGAGATACGGATAACCGCTGAGTGGGGCTTCATGGGAGACTGCCTCCAATGCTATCGGAGAAGATAGGTTACTGATGCATTCGAATCTTTCCATTGACACAGATCGACTGATACGAGAGAAAATTTATGTGCCGCCTCAAAAGCTACTCCATGTGTCATGCCGAGAATAGCGCCATCAAGCAATCAAGTCCATGATTGCTGAGCTCATACATTGACCTTCTTGGACATTGTCCCGCTCTTATTCCTTTCCTTATATTATTCGGGCCTGCTCACAGAAGTAGGGTCTCATAACCGTGCCGTCGAAAGGGTCATGCCTCCGTCAATGACAACTGCAGCGCCTGTCATACAACTTGCAGATGGACTGCAAATATGAATGATCGTATCAACGATCTCATCAACGGTTGCCATGCGCTGAAAAGGGATTCGCTGCGCCATCATCTCCGGCATCTGAGGTATGCGTTCGACAGTTTGTGCCATCATCGGCGTATCCACACAACCGGCAAAACGACGTTAACGCGGATCATATGTTTTGCGAGATCAAGTGCAGCCACTTTGGTGGCGCCGAGGACGGCATGTTTGGCGGAGACGTAGGAGATATTCCCGGAGTTCGCCATCACAGAAGCTGCAGAACCGAGGTTCACGATCACGCCCCGGCCGACAAGACGGGGGGGCTTTCTACTTGTACGTGGAGTTGTCGGCGTATATGTGAGAGGTTCCTGAGACTTCATCGCCTTGGATACGGCGCGCATGCAATTCACGGTACCGTTGACGTTGACATTAAGCACGTGATTGAGATGTTCTAAGTTGACGCTTGATATTGGGTAACTTGACATGTTAGGTATCTAGCACTCCATCAGTATCGTCTTCATATTATTGAAGGTAGCATGAAGTCTTTGAATCACGCCTGCAGAGTTCACGAAGTAGTCTGTTCTGCCACCAGATTCCCTAAGTGTCGTGTCGACCATCTTTTGGACACTCTCTGAATCGGCAACGTCCACCTTGATCGAGAAGACTCGATAGTCAGGATCCGTGCCGTATTTCCTGCTCTCTTCTGCTGTTTTCCGAGCCCCCTCTTCATTAAGATCTGCCACGGCGACTGAGGCACAACCGGCTTCAGTGAATGCAAGCGCAGTGTCTTCGCCAATTCCACTAGCGGCCTACATTCTGTAAATGAACGAAGTAAATGGACTGGCCAAATTATGCTTACACTAGCAACGAGAGCAACACCACTCAAGGTCCTTAGCCCCATCATTTTCTCTCAATTTGACGCCAGTTCCGGTTCGACAGCTAACAAATCGGAACATTCGCCCAAGAGCGTACAGGAAAGGTACGTGTTACTCAGACTACGGCTTATTCAAGGTGTTAGAAACCACGACGAGTGAAGGAGTTGGCGTTTCGCGAGAAGAGAACCGCACGCTGATGACCGAGAAAGGTTATTCAGCTGCAGTCTCGGAGCTAGTTGTGTTATTGACTAGTGACTTTAGCCTGCACCACGGTGTCGGGTTAGCCGGAACACATAGAACTTGTACTTCTACTGATTCAATAATTGAAAAAATACTGTCGTTGTAAGTCTTGTGAGATCGCAACATGGAGGATCTCATCGCTAATACGTGACTTTCTATCTGCGTAGAAGGGTTTATCGTTTCCCGATGGCTGTCAACAATGTATCGTCTTACTTTGTGGCGCAGCAGAAAGTGGTGGTTGGTGGTATTGAACCGAACATGCTGGTCGACGGCGTCTCTCAAAGAAACTTCCCCTCCTACGGCCATTGCTGACACCACCGTCTCTCACTTTCTGAAAGGCTACATCGGATCATGAATGTTTCAAGGCAGCTAGAAACTTCTGTTTTATAACCGCTGAGAGATTGTTCTACTTTATAGTGAAGACTTGTACCTTCTCGTTCTTCAATATTTGAAATTGAAACGTTTCCACAACCGACGTCATGTTCCAAGCCATCTCTCCCTCATTCAGCTTCTGCATATTTGTATTACTAGCTGTAAGACAGTTACACTCGTGATACCGCTGCCTACCTACTGACTTCAGACAGTATCCTTTTGGCAAAGTTATATACTATCTGTTTTTCCACCCGTTGTCAAAAGTCCCAGGCCCGCGCAGTTGGTCAGCATCTCGTCTTCCATTCATTCGCGCGCTCATTAGAGGGACGCTGGTTCACGACATCGAGAAGCTTCATCGAAGATATGGGCCCATTTTGCGCATTGCACCGGATGAAGTAACATTTGACCATCCAGATGCGTGGACTGAAATTTTCCAAGTCCGTCAGGGCCATAAGCAATTCCTAAAAGAGCCGCTTTGGTGGGAAAAGCAACCGGGTTTTCCGGAATCGATCACCAGCGCCATAGACCCAGAGGTTCACTCTCGCATGCGTAAACATCTGTCTCCCGGTTTTACAGAACGTGCGTTGCGAGCTCAGGAGCCTATTGTGAAAAGATATGTGGGCCTATTGATCGAGCGTTTGCACGAAAAAGTTGAAGAAGTAGGTGACAGTCAGGGCGCTAGTATCGATATTTGGCCATGGTTAAACTTCACTACGTTTGACATCTTTGGAGATCTGGGGTTTGGAGAGTCCTTTGGCTGTCTGGAGAACTCGAAATATCATCCCTGGGTATCCCTCCTGTTCAACACAACCAAAGCAGCTTCGTTTATCACAGCTGCACGCTTCTATCCGCTAATCGACTTCTTGTTGATGCTTTGCATACCACCCTCGTTGAAGAGAATGCAGAAAGATCATTTCCAACAAATTGTTGAAAAGGTGCAACGTCGTATGAACTGGGAGGTCGAACGGCCTGACATTATATCTCATGCACTGAGGGATACCGACAAGGGAATGTCGGTTGACGAAATCAACGCAACGTTCATGGTTCTCACCATTGCAGGAAGCGAGACGACGGCGACTGCCCTTGGTGGTACACTGAATTACCTCGTGGCGAATCCGGAGAAACTCGCTCTTCTGGTAAAGGAAGCGCGCGTAGCATTTGCACGAGACGCCGACATCAATCTAGCAGCAGTAAAAGACATGCCGTACCTCAATGCTGTCATCAACGAAGGTTTACGTCTCTGTCCTCCTATTCCGTGGGTATTGCCTCGACGGGTTCCAGTGGGCGGAGACACAGTATGTGGAACATGGCTACCAGAAGGCGTAAGACTCCCCCCTATCAACTTCGTTCTCATATTAGTTAACTCCAAACTGACTTCTCTACCAGACCCTTGTATCTATGCAAGTGTACTCGTTGAATCGCGACCCGAGCCGCTTTCACTCGGCCACGACGTTCCTTCCGGAACGTTGGTTACCTGAGGCTTACAAAGAGTCAAACTCACCTTTCTTCAAGGATAATCGGGATGCTATACAGACATTCATGGTTGGCCCGCGATCATGTATGGGGAAACATCTCGCTTGGGCGGAAATGCAACTGATACTCACGCGGCTGGTATGGGCATTCGATATGAAGGCTGTGGAGGGGAAAAAGCCGAATTGGGAAGATCTGAGGACATTTTTGCTTGTGGAGAAGAGACCGATCGAGGTAAGGTTGAAAACCAGGGATAGTTGATCGATGCGGCGCAATTGAAAAACTATTTATGAGCTTTTGCAATAAAGAACGAACACCGCTTGGAGTTAGACTTCCAATATCTTTCGGGGGTGGAGTTGCCCATGACAGGAAATGTATGTGCCGTTGGTGACATGTTTGGCTGTAGGCAAGTCGTGGCCAGTTGAGTGATTATCCTGATCAACATGCAGCAGAGCTAGTAGGACTCCGGCTATACATGGGCCCCAAAAACAGCTGACACTTGCATCATCAGCGCATAATCAGATATATTGTCGCAGTCCGAAGGATTCGTGATGCATGATTTTCCGTGGAACATTGGTAGGTGAAGCCATGGGGTTGTTGGTTGGTGCTGTGCCGCAAAATACCACCAGGCCCCGGTGCACCGGTGAGGCTCCATCCGCTACCGTTTGCTGATCTTCCGTAAAGCTAGTGAGTCACTGGCAGTGGTGGCACGTTATCTGTCTATCGAAATAGTTGCAAATGTCAAATGCCCCATAACTCACTCCATTCCGTGTGTTTCATTGTGATATCTTGGACAATAGATGCTTCCACACCAAGTTTCCCACGTGGCTATACATAATGTCTTCGACTGAGATCGTTCTTTGTAGCCTCAACGATATCCACGTACTTGACAAAATACTTCCTGATTTCTTCTGCACAAGCATCTAATCCTTCCTGCTAGCTTATCCTGCGTTCATATATGAGCACCCAAATAGCGTTGAACACGTACTTTTGGCCCCTCTCATGGGCGGCGCGGCGTTCCTTCGGCCATGAATAGAAGTCACTGGTCAGGCTGATTGCGGCAAATCCTGGACGGGTAGGCTCCATGCAAAGAAGAAGTTCGTGCTTCGGGATCGTAAGGCCCATGCCGAATGTCACTCACTATGACTAACCACCCGCTACGCCTCTTTAGCCTTCAGAGTCATCTACAACCATTTACACTCACAGCTCACTAGCATCTACAACCCGTCCGGGTAGATATTCGTCAAGGGTACGGAATTGCTTTGGAGTCCCAATCCATTTGCTATTGCCTCTGCTGGTGCGAGTGCCCTGAGGGATGTGTTTCATGCCGAGGAGATACCAGGGATTTTCATTTCATATATGCATGGGCTCAGGGCGTTTGGCTACCACGATATCGTAAATTGCAATGCTCGTCGCGCTAGTATCGAAGTGGATTTGATGAACAAACTGGATGGGATCACAGCAGCTTAGACTTGAACTGGAAATGTGAATTTGATTAGGCAATGGGAGAAGTTGGATGTTTTTCCACATTCCAAAAAAACCACATTATGACGGAGACAATCTGTATGAAGTAAATCATATATATCGCGAACCATTTTGATCACCTTATCTAATATAGCATATAATTTATTGTTTCCTCGTCTCTAGGGAATGGAACCCAGTGTGATCATCGAACAGCTCCATTATGGCGGATATCCTCGTTTCCTGCGCGTACTCCCTCGGCGTATAACCCGAGTTCATCTTCTTGTCCGGATCTGCGCCATGCTCAAGTAACCATCTTGCCTCCTCCGACCTCCCCCACTTAGTCGCATGAAATAGCGGCGTGCCGCGCTGATCCGGCCATGAAGCATCCGTTTTTTCCGCATCAACATTGAGTCCTAGGGCCAATAGATACTCCATCATTGGGATACGCTCTCCAGGAGTACGATCTGGAGGGACGCCAGCAGCAGACTGTAAAGGCATCGCATAGGAAAGATTGGCACCATGTTTCAGCAGAAGAGAGAAAATGGCAGGGGTGCTATTTGCAGCGGCAGCGTCTAGGGCGGCGCCAGAGTTGGCTTCTGGGAGCATGGTAGTTGAACTTGTGGTATGGATAGGTGCTCCGATGTTTGGATCGGCGCCCTTGGAGAGAAAGAATCGTACTAAAGCTTCATCGTTTCGAGCAACGGCTGCGCTGTAAATTCGTAAGTACTTCTCGAGATGATGGACTAGGGATTATATACGGTAGAACCACGTGGCCAAATGGCAATGGATCATTCATTTGGAAACCAAACTCAACTAACAACTCAAATGCAGGAACAGAATGGGCCTTGAAGATTGTAAAAGCATCCCATTTTGTGCCTCTGGCGAGCAGGTATCTTGCGGTGTCAAGGCGACCTGCCGCCATGGCGCGGTTAAGCCCACAGGTGAGTGATCCATCATTGGGATCGCGGTTCTCAACAAGAGCTTTCACGAGCTCAAGATTAGGCTTTTCGCAGGCTTCTAGAAAGGGCAGCACTGTGGGGTCGTTTGGGTCGGAGAGCTCAGTAAACGAAAATCCCGGCCCACGATCAAGTGGAGGTGGAGAATGGGGGTATTCCATCAAGTTTGAATTGCTTATCAATATCTATTATTAATATTCCCGAGTAGGTAGGAGAGCGAGATGTGATGACGTGGGTTATTTATTGGTGCCTGAAAAAATAAGCAAAACAAGTGTAACAGGTGGAACAGCTTATCTTTCCGGTACACGCCTAAATAGGATTATATGATTCATTCGCCGATGACACTAGAGTGTTTCATAGGTGCGGCGTGAACGATTCTTTCGATGAGACCAGGCTTCGGCCTTCTCGACCCAGGCCTAGCGTGCCTTTCTATACCCCCAACGTGCGTAAAAACTATACTTAGTAGCCTGTTGGTGTTCGTTTTTGGAAGACGGGCCTGCGTCTGCCATCTGCTTTATTACCAACCCACAAACCCAGTTTAGGCTTGGCACAAGGTGTGAAAATAGTAGTCGGAATCTCTCTTTAGGCTTGTATGGTCATAGAAGTCCGAGCACTACTAAAAATGATACCCAGCCCACCGTGCTCCATAGTAAGATCCTTTCTTTGTTAATCTGATTTGATTTTAAGCTTCCTAACATCTACCATTTTATGTTACACGTTATATCAAGTGCTCATAGCTGAATTGGTAGTCCCCTTCCAGCTGTCCTTATACCATCCTCACGTAACTCGAAGCCATGTGATCAGCAGCGATAAAAGCAAAAGTAAGTGCTGGACCTAGTGTACTGCCGGCACCAATATACTCTCTCCCCATAACAGTTGCAGAGCTGTTCCCAACGGCATAAAGACCCGACACCACACTGCCGTCGGCCCTCAGCGCCCTGGCATATTCATCGGTGAGGACTCCACCCTTCGTACCTAAGTCGCCAGGAAAAACCCTCGCACCATAAAAAGGCGACTTTTCAATCGTCCCCAGGTTAGCATTCGGCTTGTACTTTGAGTCACCGAAGAAACTATCATAGGAGTTAGCACCTCTGTTGAAGTCTCCATCGATACCTTTTGTTGCCATAGAGTTAAATCGTGCAGCTGAGGCAAGAAGTCCGTTTTCATCGATATCTAGTTTCTTTGCCAGTTCAGAAAGTGTATCCGCTTTCACGATTAATCCAGAATCTAGGGCTTTCTGAGGAAGTTTTCCTGGCATCATTCCCGCTAAAACATATCTCGTCCGATGTCTAGAATCGAGGATAAGGAAAGCAGGAATCCCCATGGAAGTTTTCTCGTGGTGATCGAACTGTTCGTGAACAAAGCGCGTGTACGCTTGCGCTTCGTTGAGGAACCTTTTTCCAGCTTTATCTACTATCATTGAATGAGGGAGTCCACGCTCGAACTGAGTCCAGAAAGGTTTGCCCGTTCCATCCACGATTGTGGGACCCCACCATGCTTCGTCCATGAGCTCTGTGGCGGCTCCAACTTTCATGGCGGCAGAGATGGCATCACCTTTGTCATCGGGTGATGTCAATGACTTTGCGACCGCGCCTGGAGGTTTCTGGTATTGCTTTCGCATTTCTTCGTTCCGGGCAAAGCCTCCGGCAGCTAGTATGACTCCTCTGCGAGCTTGGATCCTGACTTCTGCCCCGTCTTGTATGACGATAGCTCCAGTGACCGCTCCATTTTGCACGCTGAGTTCTTTCAAAGGAGCATTCAGCCATATGGGAATGTTTCTTTGCAGATTCATATGCAACAATTGTCCCACCAGCGACATTCCCATTGTAACCGGGTTTCTGCCAAGTAGTCTCTGTCCCATCAGTCTCCATACCACAACCTTCATGGCGGTCAAGAGCCCATCCAGTGAACTCCCCGCTCGAAACATCCTGCCACCTTCGAATGTGTACATGGGAAGAAAAGGAACCCTGGGTGACTTGCGGATCTTCTCTTGCCAGTCCCCTAGTCTCTTCAGATCGAACAACTGTCCCTCAATACTCCGTCCGCTAGCCTTACCCCCGGGGAGCAGAGGATAATAGTCAGAGTATCCTAGCGAGGGCTGCCATTTAAATCCTTCGTTCTGTAAGAATCTCACCATCCTCGGTCCGTTTTCCAGAAACGCGGTTTTGCGCCCCAGAGAAGCAGCTTGAAACTCATCGCCGATAGCCGTTTGCATGTATTTAAGCGCTTCGGAAAAGCTGTCCTCGACATGGGGATGCAAGCCTGAATTCGGAATCCAGAGACCTCCGCCGGAGTAGGAGGACGTGCCGCCGACATGAGATGTTTTTTCAACGATGAGCGGTGAAAGTCCGTGGGAATGAGTTCGTATGGCGGCTGTTAGGCCCGCTGCTCCGCTGCCGACGATCAGGACGTCTGGTTTCGCGACATCTGGTAATGGCGTATTCTCTGAATAGAAGGCTCTCAAATGCCGGCCCTGTTTGAAGCGTAGGGTAGTGAGTGGTGAAGTTGTAGATAGTGTTCCGAGTGGCCTAAAGGCCAAAGCTCCCCGATATAAGCGAAGCCAAAGACGAACCGCCATTCGCACCAGCTTGGACGCGTTCGGGATTAAACCTAGGAATGTTGAATGACGGTGAAATTCAAGGTGTCAGACGGGGTCAATGCATCTCAGTGAAAGCTCATCCGTCTAGACGGCTTTCAAGCGGCAATATCCACAAAGAAGAATGATTTGGAAAGCCTCTTGAAGCTACCGAGTCAAGACCTAGATATCAGATCGATGATGGAGTTACGTCCAAGAGTTACCCAGGATTTGGGTGTGGGGAAGCTCCTTAGCCAGGAACCGGAAGACGATTTCCTGCATTGACATGATCAATGCTAGCGCCGCGAAACGGGCATCGCTCAAATGCCACCCACAATATTAATCTGAGATGCTTCCATCGTGAAAAGTCCGGGTAGTAAGTAAATAAATGTGGTGTGCACACTATCAAAACGTGGGCCCCACTTTTTGTGCTTAAGGAGAGTAATAAGACAATCATATACCTTGCCGCACTCCGCTTTCCAGTTTTCGTAGCATGATCTTCGGACCCTTCATGACGGAATCTGATGCTCTTGAGCTGAAACTCCAGCACGCCAGCGGTAGCTCGACCCAACATGTTCTGAAAGTGGTCCGCTTTGACCTGGAGTCTTGTACAAGTTTTCACGGTAGGTCCCTCCTGGTACTGCATAGTCATCCCAAAACAGCCCTCTCTTTCTCAACTCGGGAAGTAAAAGTTCAACAACGTCGACGAACGTTCCAGGTTTGATGGCATATGCCTGGTGATACATTAGGTTGGAACGAGAGAACATCACACGACAAGCGCTTACAATGTTGAAGCCATCAACGTCCGCCTCGCGTACCCACCTCTCAAATTCATCGGCCACATGGGACGGTGTTCCAACGACTGTAGCACCCAAACCACCGACAGTAATATGGCGACCTACCGTCTCCTTCGTCCATTTTGGGATCCCTGGGGCAGCCTTTGACCAGGCCTCGACAGCCGAGCTAGACATGTGATCAGACTCATGTTATTTGAACAGACGAAGAAGCGCTCACCGGATCGCGTTGCTTTCGACGTGTCTTAACTCCTCATCATCGCCGTAATTCGCGAGATCAATACCTGTCCAGCCCCCAAATAAAGCCAGAGCACCATCAATGGAACCGTATTGGGCATAGTCATTAAACTTTTCCGTGGCTTCCTGTTCAGTGCGACCGATGACTGGACATATCAATGCCAGAAACTTGATGTTCGTTGGATCTCGCCCAAACTCTTTCTGTGCCAGTTCACGAACTTCAGCCACATTCTTCGCAATGACACCGGGACTGTGACCAGCAACAAAGATTGCTTCAGCGTGCTGTGCAGCAAAAGTCTTGCCAGCTTTCGAAGTCCCTGCCTGTAGCAGCACAGGTGTGCGTTGGGGGCTAGGCTGGCAAATGTGGGGACCGGGCACGGTATAGTACTTTCCTTGATGATCGATCTCCCGAATCCGGTCGGGGTACGTATAAACTCCTTTCTTCCTATCCAACACCACGGCGTCGTCCCTCCACGAAGACTCCCAGAGTTTATACATGACTTGCAGATACTCTTCCGCCATCGTATACCGCTCGTCATGACCCGGCTGCTGAGTATGCCCGAGGTTTCGTGCTGCAGAGTCCAGATAGCCAGTGACAATATTCCATCCTAGCCGTCCATTCGTTAAGTGGTCTACGGTCGACAGCCGCCTGGCAAGATGATAAGGTTGTTCGTACGTTGTCGCGACCGTAACTCCGAACCCAAGGCTTTTTGTGGCAGCAGCCATGGCAGGAATAACAGCGAGGGGCTCATTTACTGGCCACTGTGCCCCAGAGATGATGGCCGGTTCTAGGTTTTTGGGGCCTTTGTATACATCGTACCCTCCGAGGACATCGGCAATGAATATGCCGTGGAACTTTGCTGCCTCGAGCAACTTCGCAAGTTCGACCCAATGATCCACATCATTGAACCGGGAAGACTGATCATCCGGATGCTGCCAAAGCCCGGGGGACTGGTGGCCACTGCACATTTCCACAAAGGCGTTCAAAATCAGACTCTTTTTCGCAACGACTCCATTCTGGGGACTATCGGCAGACATTGTTGGCGCTTGATTGCGGAAATGTCGAATAGAAAATACCAGGTTTCGGTGTGGGAGTGTGAGATATTTGCATACAAACGAAGTGCCTCATGAACTAAAAACCTCATGGTGAGATGGATGGAACAATGTCATCATACAGGCCGCCAATTATCACCTCATCGCAGGCCCGTTTGGTGCCATGCTATATGTGCACCTCCGAATCCATTTGGTACAGGGGCGGCAGTGGGGTCCCAGTACCAAGCGGGTAACCCGCCAGCCACAAGCGTCGCTTGCGTGATTTCACGAGGCCACGCTTCTCAACGGCGCATCTTATCTGCGAGTGGAACGTTGAGAATACTTCCTTTTCCTTATCGACATCTGTTCGCTATTGAGCTTCAGTATGATGTGCTCGCCATACCAGGATCCGAGACTCTACGTGTACCTGCATTTATTGCTCGCGAAGATGCAGCTCCAAGTCTTCTCGTTGATCGGAAATCCCATCTTCACTTTTGCATCCCTTCGATCGAAATCTGCAGCGCCTCCGCCATGATTTCCAGAACCATGGTACGAGATGGCTCCGATGTGACGGTTCAGCCCCCACTATCCCAGGCGGTCGGATATGTCGTTGTCGTAGTCATTGGTCTTGTGATTGCATTCAGTATGTCTTCTCTTGCATTTGACCCCTGGTCCAAACTATGCTAATGGGAGGGAAGGCATGATTTTTGTGACCAAGATGCTTAAACGAACGATTGGAGAAGATAACAAGAAGACGGAAATGTCCGACATCGAATCCTTCCAGCACCGTGCCGTCGTGCTGACCCTGCATTCAGGTTTATGACTGCAAATCGAAGCGTAACTACCGGGCTGACGACTTCTGCGGTGGTCTCGGTCAGTTTACCGTCGGTTATATTCGTTCGCAATTGTACTCTATTGCTAACTGATCTGTAGTCCTGGCTCTGGAGCACTGCCATGCTTGGTTCGTCGCTTGTGGGCTACGTCAATGGGGTATCAGGTCCCTTTTGGTTCGCTGCTGGATGTAGTCCGATGATTGTGTTCTTTGCTGTGCTGGGCATATCGTGCAAGCGAAAAATCCCTGAAGCCCATACTCTCCTGGAAATTGTCCGAATACGCTACGGGACCACAGCACATTGCGTATACATGTTTCTTTGCTTGATCAACAATCTCATCGCCTGTGCGAATATGTTACTGGGGGCTTCTGCTGCAATCACAGCGATGTAAGTCCTGCATCACTGATCAGCCACCACCTGGTCTGAGACCAACCTTTATAGGACCGGAATGCACATTATCGCAGCTACCTTTCTTCTCCCGGTTGGCGTGGCACTTTACACCTTTGTTGGAGGCATCAAAGCCACCTTTCTTACCGATTACATACATACTTTCACCATTCTCATCATTCTGTGTTATTTCACCGCTAAGGCATTCACGCTGGAAGAACTTGGTTCGATTGGAAATCTTTTCGAACTCGTCAAAGCAGCTGGAAGTCAGCATCCTATCGTCGGTAACGAAGCTGGATCATATCTCACCATGACATCCAAGGGAGGTATACTCTTTGGGATCCTCCACATTTGCGCAAACTTTGGTCTCGTCATTATGGACACTAGCTTTTTTATCAAAGCCTTTTCCGCTTCGCCTGCTGCTGTAGTTCCTGGTTATGTCATTGGTGGCATCGCATACTTCGCCATTCCGTGGTGTATGGGAACTTTGGCTAGTTCTGTTGTATTGGGCCTGGAGAACAACCCTATCTTCCCTACGTACCCAAGGGTAAGACTCAATCTAACTGAAATTGGCATCGGCTAATTTTCGAAGCGGATGACCTCCACAGAAATTAGTAATGGCCTGGTCTTACCTTACTTTGCTATCACAATTGCTGGCAAAGGGGGCGCAGTCGGAATTCTTCTAATCACTTTCATGGCTGTAACCTCGACACTTTCCGCACAAGTCATTGCTGTCAGCTCGATTATCAGTTTCGACATCTACCGTACGTATGGCAACCCGAAGGCCACTGATGCGGATGTCATTAGATGGAGTCATTACGGAGTAGTATTCTTTGCGCTGTTTGCTTCCGCATTCTCAACCATGCTCCATTATGTCGGTGTCGACTTGGGGTGGACGCTGTACATGCTTGGTATGACATTTCTGTTCGCACGAAGGACGCCCTCGCCCCAGTTGGTTCACTTGGCTAAAAATATGCAGGTGTCCTCACGTGTCCGGGCATATTCCCCACGACCTTCACCATATTGTGGCGGCGTCAAAGCAAAGTTGCAGCAATCATTTCGCCTCTTCTAGGTATGGCGACCGGCATAGCAGTATGGCTTGGTTCAGCGTCCTCACTCTACGGATCTGTCACTATCGCGACTACCGGTGCTGTTTTACCTTGCGTATATGGCACTGTCGCGTCCGCGGTGTCACCTCTGCCCTATTCGGTGATCATTACTCTATTCAAACCTGAGAACTTCTCTTGGGCAGACTTCCGCAAAGAGCGCTTGGCCTTTGAGGTAGATCACACTTCCACACCTGCACCTAAAGATCGGCGTGCGGAGCTCGAATTGGCCGAAGAAGGTATTCACTCACAGCCTGTTCTCAAGCGCTGGGGCCGAATTGCTGCTATATGGGCTGTTGCAACGTTCCTGGGCCATTGGATTCTGTGGCCTTTGCCAATGTATGCGGCAAAATATGTCTTCAGCAGTAGGGTATGTGTAGTCCATTAAAAGGCACCCAAAATGTCCAGCGGTCACTAATATGCTAATCTTTCTCTGTTACATATAGTTCTACTCCGCCTGGCTGGTAATATCAATGATTTGGCTTTGGTGCACATTATTCATCGTAGGATTTTATCCAATTATCGACGGGCGAGCACAGTTAATTGCTGTTTGGCATGCATTCAGGGGTAGGAGGAAGGATGTTGTGTCGAGCAATGCGAGTGATACTGAGACAAGCGGGAATCAATTGGATAAGTGCTAACATGCTGGAAGTCTCGCTATGCGCTTAGCACTACCAAAATTGGTGCTGGGACATGCTGAATGACTTGTTGTTATTTCTATGAGTCTCTTTCCATGTCTCTCATATACGACGGGACCACCTTACTTGAGTTGGCAGGAAGTATAACTTAATGGCGTCGCATCCAGATTGGTTTTCGCATCTACTGTAGCGCCTGTCTCCAACATGATGCGTACTTGACCAGGAACAAAGCCAAGATGTGAAGAGCAGTCGTGACTGAGAGAAGTTCAATGGTGCCGTGTGCGATTTCATTTCAGGAAGTAATCCCGTAACAACTCCGAGCTAGGCTCCAATCCTTTAATGACTTCCATTTCGTCGAATCCCGGAACCATTGCTGTACCCACGATAATATCACGGTCTCCCTCCGATCTCAGCACAAGCACCGCATCGCAGCCAAGGATTGAAGCTATCCTGTCACCCACTCCAACCTCTGAAGTTGAGAATCCAAGAATTGATTTTACTTCTCCTTCTTTGCTGTCAACTCTCGACACTAAGATTGAAAGTGCGACATGTTGAGTGTGGAAGTGCAGTATTGAGGCTGCAGCCAACTTATCAGGCCAGGTTGCTACCTTCGGAAGTTTAATGCGCGTGTTTGATTTGACGGGCTTGGCTTTTACGTTCTGGGCTTCAACAACGCGGAATTCAAGTTCGGGAGCTTCGACATATGGGGCATTGTTCGTGCCTGGGAGCTTCGGAATATGAGGCATGAAGCTAAACCTCTTGTAAACGGAGGCTAACTCGCTCTCGTCAAATTTCAGTTGGTCTAGCAAACGTTTTCAATGCTCCGTCACCTGCTCAGACACAAGTACACTCGCCTCCAGATCGGTACATCCGGCAAAGTGAATATCGGAATCTAGTGTACTGGCAAGCCTCTTCAGAGTCCCGAGATTTCTGCCTTTGACATGTAGAGTATTGTCGGCCTCAAACGCGTGGAAGGTAGCGGCGCCCTGGTCCTGGAGTTTCTGAACCTTTTGTTTAAAATTGATGCTCAGTTTGGAGAAATGGTTGCCTCCGGAAAGATCAAGCACCCGCGATGGCAGGTTTGATTGCAAACGCCTTCGTGCTGGGACGATGCCAAGTATCACAAGATTTCCCGACTCCTCGACTACTAGACGGGTAACAAGGCTGTACAACCCCGTGACGGAGATATTGTAGTCGATGGGTATCTGCTGTCGGATCTCAGGAGGAAACAGGCTGTGCACTCCATAGACCTGATCAAGAGGGTTAGAACTTTTGGAAGCTCCTAGAATGGCGATATCATCAATCCATTCGATAAAGTCAATCTCGGAAAACCAAATGATCACCTGTCTGTGATCTATGAACTGGCCTAGACGTAATTGCTGGGACACTGCGGCAAAGGATTGCGACATGTTGTCTGTCTCAGGCGGCCACATAAGAGAGCGATCTTTGCCCCAATGAGACAATCCGTGAACAATGACTTCAACCAGGATCGAAAAGTCAAAGTGGTCGTAGTCGTAGATCAAGACGGGTCTCTTCGCAAACAGGAACTCTTGAAAGACCCAAGTTCTGGACCAGTAGGTCAATGCTGCGAGAAGGGCTAGACCGTCATCAATTCGATCAAAATAGCTATATCGGATGGGGAGCCATTTGATGAATGGCATCACTCGTCCAACTTTGGTTGCCCATGTCAGAAAGCGCAAAACATCTTTATTTCCCTCGCCGAGCCATATGAAAACGGTCGATGCTGATTGATAAGTGTGGGCCATTTGCTGGACCTGAGCACTGCGCTCTGCTGTATCGGACTGGTTAATGACGAGGGCATCTATCCAAACAAGCCTCGAAGTTCGAGGCTGACGAAGTCGTAATAGAGCTCGTTCGAGATTGAGAGTGATTCTGAACTTCTGACCGTCTAACAAAATACTTGAAGGGTTTTTCTGAGAGCCCCTGAGATTTCGAGTTAGGAACTGAGCATCAGAAAGTCAGGTGCAGAATACCATTCATAAGACAGCGCATCGTAACGTGGAGCTGCAGATCGGTTTGAAGTCACAAGAGAACATCGCAACGGGTCGCTTCTTCGGCTAGGATGAATCTTCACAAATCGCATTTCATCTTCAGCGATGGGCGAATAGATAATTCTCCCAGCTTCGGCGTTGAGTTGTTCGAGTGATGTAAATGGTTCCTTGTCATGCTCGTGCAGGGCTTCGACTCCGGCCTCTGTTTGAGGCGGGAGAGTAGTAGGGAGCGCGCGGTTTCGATGTCTGAGTATTTTCGTAAATGAGCTCATGCTGAACGCGTATCGTTTTCAAAAGAAAATAAACATCGCGACAATTTCCTAAAGGTCGGTGAAGTGAGAGGCTTAACAGAAGCGTGGCAGTAACTGGAAGCTTCGCCCAGATAGACTATAGTGCCCTGCAGGCTGACTCATGGGCAGCCAGCGCCTCGGACACACAAGGAGAACCTCAGCCCCCTCTCAGGGTTGATCAACCAAGTTACACTCTTCAACATGCAAAACCTTATGTAAATTTAATTTCAAATCTTGTAGATTGTTACCGCAGGGAGACATTCTCGTAGCAGGCCCGAAGATGAATAAGCTGGGTTGGACATGGGCGGTTAGTAGTTTCGGTAATCGGGGAGCGGATATTCGAGACCTGCGAGAGGGGGTCGTTGGTTCGCAAGGCTTCGTTGTTGAGATGTGGAATCATCCTACCCCCAACAATTAACATTTTGGAGATTCGAGATTTTCTGATCGGAATCACAATAGAAGAGAATATGGACGCCCCGCTGTGGGTTCGCGTCACACGCCGCCTAGAGCTCCCTCGGAGTGCATGCGGAGAGGGTAGTCCAATGTCTCTTGAGCCATCGACATAATCGAAATCTCCAAAATCCTTCGCCCTTCTCTACTACTTCCACTCGCATGAGCTTGTTACCAATATACCTATTCCTGGAGTCGCTGTCTCGACGTTTAGAGGCGAAATTGTCACACCTTCAGATCCAAACCAAGGCTTATAACGTTCTTGCGAGTATCTAGCTCGAATCGAAGCCGTCGGAACTGAAAGGCGCGATATCGACATAACGCTACATCGATCGGGCATGAATAACTTTGTCATCGAGCAAGAAGCACGAATTGAGACCAGGATATAGTGTATTGGTTGAGCCCACTTTCTTTACCTGGGCGTGTAGCTTTCCGTGAGATTGGAGCTATTGACACCATTACCATCATAGGTCGAATAATGCAGGTATATCAACGTCCCAGGGCACACTAGTCAGTATACGTATAAGGTTAGATATCTACGGGTGGAATGCTAGGTTTTCGTTTAACTAAAGAGCTGGACTTAGGGGTTTAGAGCTTCATTTCCCAATAAAATGTTAGACACGCTCAAGTTATGCATCAGAGGCAGGTATGTCATTATAACACGCTTCAGAGAAGTTCGGAGATGCCGGTGTTGATCAAATACTCAGCCTGAAGAAACAAGAAGGGTTGGTAGAGTGAGGCTGACGATTCATTCCCCAAAGATACGGTGAGAAGATAAAGCATCTCGTGTAAATGTGAAGATATAACTTGTCGCTCTAGTTCGCAAAGATTGCGCTGTTCTAATCCCCTTTACTTCAGGGTATTGGTGTATGTGAAAGTTTACCATAGATAGTCGATGACCTCGGCGTCAAATTAGCTTGCGACGTAAGGTTTCCACAGTAGTAGATCTGGACAATGACGAACCAAAAAGAGTTTTCAGAAACATGGATCTGGCCATGTTTTGGCCCCAACAAATGGTTTCTTCATGATCAAGGAATGAATTTTTGGTGGCCGAATATGTGATCTTCAAGAAGGAAAGCGTACGCTGAGAGTACCGTGGAGAGTTGCGGACTTATGTAACATGGTTAGACCAGTCATTCGCATGCCTCGGGGAAGTATTGATACAATGCTGAATTCGTAAAACGCAAGAAGGATCTACGGAGAAGCGCCGGTGGTCAATTCTTCAATGGAATTTCGAAAATCATCGTAATCTCGGCAATTTCGTCTCAAACCATTTAACATGACATTCGGAGATGCCGGGAACCATAGCGCAATGGGCATTACAAAGGATGAGCGGTTGGTGGATGTACATAACCTTCAATGAGCAAGACCGACGCTTTCGAAAGACATCAAATCATACTCGGAGATGACAAAATGCCAACCATCTTGCCGCTATCTCGCCAAAGAGCATCTCCCATGTCAAATTCCGTCCGTCAGAGCTCCGCAGCGACCATTTTTACTTGATACCATCCCCACCAAGCCTATCCTACTAAGCGCCGTAAGGGGCATCGCTGGGAGGGCCTTTGACGCTGGAGTGCGGTAATAGGCGCGGTAAGAGGTGGTACACTAAAGGGAAGGGCTAGCGAAACTGAACCGGAGAAGACGAGTGTGGAAGTAAGCGAGGGCCGAGACTGAGACCGAACTCTGGAGAGCTTCAGGGGAGAAGCTGCAAACTGGCCTGAAGGTCCTCGGCGAAATTGTGGCGATAGCGGAGATTTGCCTAAGAAGCTGGCGAGTGGAGTACTAAGCGGCCACTTGAAAACTCTGCGGATAAAAGGAAAGGCGAAATAAGGACGAGATATTACTAGAATTTATGTAAGGCGTAATGGGATCGAGGCCTGGTCAACAGGCTGGAGGGGGTGGTTGAATGCAAGTGCAAGTATTTTGTAGTGACCGAAACTTCGGTATCACGGTGAGATGAAGTTGGGGTAGGTTGATGTTAGTGAGCTTAAATTATAGGCCCGATCGATCAGTGAAAGACCGTGTTTTTTGGGGTGCGATCGACGCGGATTGCAACTTGTAGCGAGTCAAGGTTCGAATGCACCTGGGCATAGTGCTGTTGACGTCCTCATATACTGCATAAGCTGGTCTGTCGATTGTCATAGGAAGTTGAAACTCGTTTTGCCTCGGATAAAGCTTGTTGTAATGTATCATGATAATGCACGGCACAATTCCTTTAGTTTTGGAGGAGGCGATGATCTGCGATTCTCTCATGGTCATTAGAAACTTACTCAGCCAGGAAATCCCTCAATGCTGAAGATCCGACCTAATGGATGCTCATCCTCAAGGTCAATCTGCCAGTTTCAGAGCTTCTACGTCGGAGTCGGAAAGTTGATGCATATTCATTGAGCAGCGACAGTGTGCATGCTAGATTTTGAAAAGTATTCCGTTGTCGTTGGATCGATTGTTGCATGTTACAATCTCTAAGCCCTGTCTGAACTCACCAAGTAGTTCTTGCTAGGCCTGCCGATGAAGCATCCTCAATTCCCTCGGCGAATACCTCGGGGGGTGATGCTTCAGCGACATAACTCACCCTTCTTTTGCGGTGCCTTGCGATCTTGATCGGCCCAATCTCAAGGAACACTATGTTGCCGAGAGAGGGCAACACATCTGGTTTACACATCTCGGAAACTTACCCTTCGGCGGCGAATGTGCCTTTTGCGGATATTGGTGATGGGTCGTAGGCTCGGGTGTTAGTCTCGTTGAGAATAATTTGAAGTGATAATGAAATCCGACAGAGGAGACTAGGAAATGTGGCGAAAGTCTCAGCAATTCTCCGTCGAGCAGGCATTTGGCTCGGCTTAGAGCTGTAACGACAGTGTGGCGAGGACATCATGACTGACTGCACGAGCAGGCTTTGAAGGAGAAATTGGTTCAATTGGAAGAATAAGTCGCTTGCGCAGGCGAGGCCTGCAACTAACCTTCCGTGGAGGTGAATTGGTGTCTCAATTCATCGTTGACCATTCAAGCGAAAGGACCAACCATTAGAGGAGAAGCTGTAGCGACAGTAAAAGGCGCGGACAGATGTGGAGAAATAGCTTCGATAAAAAGCGTAACGCATATTGCTGGGTAACCGTCGGTTTGGGATGTATGGGGTATACATGGGGAAATGAGGGTTTTATTGCTATCCCACGGGTATTTTGATTGTATCTCTAGGTTGGTTTGTAGTTAATTGGCCTATATCTTGTTAGATAGCACCAGAATATCTCCCAGAA
Source organism: Hysterium pulicare CBS 123377 (assembly GCA_000467715.1). Taxonomy (NCBI): domain Eukaryota; kingdom Fungi; phylum Ascomycota; class Dothideomycetes; order Hysteriales; family Hysteriaceae; genus Hysterium; species Hysterium pulicare. The sequence continues at coordinate 3,102 of AJFK01000330.1, read as the reverse complement.
ACACTTGGAGTACTCATTGCTGGTATCGCGAGGATATCCCCGAGGATTTGTGTGGTGTTTTCCTACTGCGAGGCCATTGGGTTGTTTAGTACGTTTGAACAAGGCAAACTCATGTCGGGGGGATCAGAAGTTCGGGGAGGGCGTGGAGGGCCATCAATGAAGTCTGATTTCCTATCTGCATCTGGAGAAGTAGCATGTATAGATTCACTGCCAGACTACCACTCCCCTTCTAACCAAGACAACTAGACAAGAGCAATGAAATCAGCATCTCTTACCTTTTCCTCTGGTATATTGACTCCTTCGGCGATACACCTTGCGAATCCTGTAGCCTTCCTCCCCTACTAGGCGGATTTCTTGATCTCCAATCTCAGGATCAGCGAAATAGGCCGGTTGTTCTGAAGGATTACCGCTGGAAATGCTCTCAAATCTCTTTCTCCGCGTCTCCGAAACCTGTTGTGTGGACCTTCTGCGGCGTACGCAGGGTCTATCGTGATGTTTGTGATGTACCCTCCAGGAGGGGGCAAAGGAGGATTGTTTTGATTTGCAGCACTGGCGCTGGGGTTGCCCTTTCTTCCTACGCTTCAAATTGTAGGCTGTTGTTGGCTTATAGCGAGGCTCTCTGTGGGTTGTCAGCGCGTGGTTTGTGATGCGGTGGTAAACGGTTGGGCGCAGAAAGGCTTTGGACTGCATACGAGCGTTGAATCGGCGTGATTTAGAGGGGAGGAAAATTCAATAACTCTACTTGCTGGACTTTGACCATCGTAAGGGCCTGTGTAGAGGAATCGAAGTTGAGGTAGGCTGTTTGTTACCCTCCGTCCCTTCCACACCGTCTGGTTTGCGGCTGAAGGACGTCGAGGAGTGACGCGTGGGTCTCCATGGGTATCCTCCTAGCAATCATATGCCTTGTAATCAAAGATACAGCCCTGCCGACCGAGAGAAAATGTTCAATGTATGCCTTCTAAGCGATTTGTGGTTGTTATGCTGGTGGGTGGAGCAGGGTCTTTCTGGGTTTGAGGGCGGCAAAGAATAAGGTTGACCTAGAGTGCGAAAATTGTCAGCAAACTTCCTGGTGGTCGAGTCTGATTGTAGCATCTTACATGTTGTGACTTGCCCGCCTCCGCCAATCCTGCGACAGCCCGATCGTCTATGAGCCCTTGAGCGCTCTGGACTGTCTATTTCGAGCGACGGTGGTCGAGGGAGATGATGGTCGCATACCGTGTCGCTATTCTGCGTCCCATTGAGGCGTTGGGCTGTTGGACGCCAGCGGAGCTGGGTATCGCGGAAGTCCGCTTCTCGAGTTCCGCACAATACTGGAGGGCTGTAGTCTTGGATATTCTGATCGTTATGTTTCTATGAAGGTTCGCGCTGCTGAATGAGTATGCGTGCTGTTGTTGCTGGTTGCTGCTGAATAATTATGCTGGAGAGCTCTGACGAGGTTCCGCGATGCTTGGGGTGGTGTTCGATTTCGCTTCGTGCGCCAAGCAGCCCCTTCATGATTACTAACGTGTAGGGCTGAACGGACGTAGATCTATCGCTCATGCATATTCTTTCGTCAACACCAAGCCGTTGTATAGCAACGAACTTTGATCACTGTAGAGTAGCTTTCATTAGTAAGTAGTCAATAAAGCTCGCTCGTCTCACTTGCAATGGTCCGTAGTAGTGTCCCTCTCACTTGTTTGACCGTTGATTCAACCTCACTTGGACATAAACCTGAAGCTAGCAGTGCCGACTTATTTTACCCTCATCGCCCTCACCTTCCTACTCTTCTGCTTCTTCTTCTTCCTTGCCCATCATCTATTATTTCTACGCCGTTGGTTCAAATCGTTACCACAATTCTCAAATTTTCGCGGCCACCAAGACTTATTTCTATACACAACTGTAAGTTTCAGCAGCTTTTTTGGGCCTGATAGCTGCTTTGGAGATTGAACGCTGAGCGATAATCTCACTTCAATCGTTGGCGGGGTTGGGCCTTTGGCGGATTCAACGTTTTTGTCCATGAGCCACCTTCAAACTTCCTACGATCCATGCTAACCCGTTCAATTTAGACATTCTAATACCTCCATCTGCTTTTCCTTCTGAACCGCCATTTCTCTCAAATGTAAGCTATCTCAATTCCATTCTCACGCTTTATCTGTGTATTATTGAATATTCATCTGCTTTTTGCAACCATTCTCCACCATTTGTATCACTCTTGCGTGGATCTGGCCTATTTCCATCATATTTGCCAGTCCTTTCTATGATATTTCCGCAATATTATTGGAATATCTGAGCGTAGTCCTGGCAAACGTTGGCGCAATATCCTGTGTATGGTCATCCCAACTATCTACCTTACTAACCTTGGGGGATATTAGGACAATAACCATGGCCGCCCTATTCAGAGGTATAGCCGGGTGGTTGGGATACGGTACGCCCGCAAACGACGGAGTTGGTAATGGTTCAGCCAACAATGGTGGTGAAGTCAATGGAGGAGGTGCCAACGCTGGCGGGGTGAATGGCGCCCGCGGGACAGAACCACAACGCTCACCTCGAGATTTCACTCACAGTTCCTGTCAACCAGCAGGTTGTTGCCCTAGGCCTACTAGTCAGAATGGAAGTGCGAAAAGGAGGGGATATGAGGAGATGGCAGCTGGAAGTGCTACCGAACCTTCCAGAGCCTATCACATTGGCGGGGGAGCTAGGTGACTTCCTGGAGACTTACGCTCGGCAAAAGTCTCAGGATGAGGTTCAAGGCGGTAAGGGTATGTCTCTAGACTATTTTTAGATTATGAACTTCTACTAACATAATGCGGACCGGGACTCCCACAGCGGGCAGTTGGTATGAATAGAGCGCGAACCAAGCACGGTCCTATACATATTTTATTATTTTATTGAGCTCGTTCCAATCGCATCAGCAATTATGCAAGCTTTACTATATAATTCCTTCTATTATTTATAGTTCTATACATATAATATATAGTCTAGCAATCTATTCCTTTGAAACTATAGTAGTGCTACCTTTTTTTTCTATAGTCTTTTATACCTTTTATATTTATTTTACCTATCTTATAATTTATTTATTACTTTTTTATTAACTTATAAAGTAAATATAATATAAAATATTTT